>JASCYN010000149.1:27811528-27845582 GCA_030408155.1 Lophura swinhoii | reverse complement strand
ATACCAGGATTCCTCCTGAAATAGGAACTTTTCTCCCACAAATACCACACTTCTCCCCCCAAATAGGACATTTTCTTCCAGACATGCCACATTTCTCCCAAATATATCACATCTTCTCCAAGAAATATAAGGTTTTCCCCTGGAAATAGGACCTTTTCACCCACAAATACCTGTTCTATCCCCATAAGAGGAGAGTTTCTTCCAGAAAGGCCACATTTCTCCCAAATATATCACATCTTCTCCAAGAAATACCACGTTTTCCCATTCAAATAGGACCTTTTCCGCAAAGAAACCTCTTTTATCCCCAAAGTAGGACAGTTTCTTCCAGAAATGCCACATTTCTCCCAAATAGATCACATCTTCTCCAAGAAATGCCAGGTTTCCCCCTTCAAATAGGACCTATTCACCCACAAATACCTCTTTTATCCCCAAAATAGAACAGTTTCTTCCAGAAATGCCACATTTCTCCCAAATAGATCACATCTTCTCCAAGAAATACCAGCTTTCCCCCTACAAATAGGACGTTTTCACCCACAAATACCTCTTTTATCCCAAAAAGAGAACAGTTTCTTCCAGAAAGGCCACATTTCTCCCAAATAGATCACATCTTCTCCAAGAAATACCAGGTTTCCCCCTTCAAATAGGACCTTTTCCCCCAAAAAAACTCTTTTATCCCCAAAAGAGGACATTTTCTTCCAGAAATGCCACATTTCTCCCAAATAGATCACATCTTCTCCAAGAAATACCACGTTTCCCCCTTCAAATACGACCTTTTCACCCACAAATACCTGTTCTATCCCCATAAAAGGACAGTTTCTTCCAGAAAGGCCAGATTTCTCCCAAATATATCACATCTTCTCCAAGAAATACCAGGATTCCTCCTGAAATAGGACCTTCTCACCCAAAACTACCAGCCTTCTCCCCCCAAATTGGACATTTTCTTCCAGAAAGGCCACATTTCTCCCAAATATATCACATCTTCTCCAAGAAATACCAGGATTCCTCCTGAAATAGGACCTTCTCACCCAAAACTACCAGCCTTCTCCCCCCAAATTGGACATTTTCTTCCAGAAAGGCCACATTTCTCCCAAATAGATCATATCTTCTCCAAGAAATACCAGGATTCCTCCTTCAAATAGGACCTTTTCACCCACAAAGACCTGTTTGATCCCCAAAAGAGGACAGTTTCTTCCAGAAAGGCCACATTTCTCCCAAATATATCACATCTTCTCCAAGAAATACCAGGATTCCACCTGAAATACGACCTTTTCACCCACAAATACCTCTTTTATCCCCAAAATAGGACAGTTTCTTCCAGACATGCCACATTTCTCCCAAATATATCACATCTTCTCCAAGAAATACCAGGTTTCCAACTTCAAATAGGACCTTTCCACCCTCTAATACCAGGCTTCTCCCTCCAAATAGGACATTTTCTTCCAGAAATGCCACATTTCTCCCAAATAGATCACATCTTCTCCAAGAAATACCTGCTTTCCCCCTTCAAATAGGAAATTTTCTCCAACAAATATCTGTTTTATCCCCAAAAGAGGACAGTTTCTTCCAGAAAGGCCAGATTTCTCCCAAATATATCACATCTTCTCCAAGAAATACCAGCTTTCCCCCTTCAAATAGGACCTTTTCACCCACAAATACCTCTTTTATCCCCAAAATAGGACAGTTTCTTCCAGACATGCCACATTTCACCCAAATATATCATATCTTCTCCAAGAAATACCAGGGTTCCCCCTTCAAATAGGACCTTTTCTCCCACAAATACCTGTTTTATCCCCAAAAGAGGACAGTTTCATCCAGAAATGCCAGATTTCTCCCAAATATATCACAACTCCTCCAAGAAATACCAGGTTTCCCCCTTCAATTAGGACCTTTTCTCCATGAAATACCTGTTTTATCCCCAAAAGAGGACATTTTCTTCCAGAAATGCCACATTTCTCCCAAATATATCACATCTTCTCCAAGAAATACCAGGTTTCCCCCTTCAAATAGGACCTTTTCAACCACTAATACCTCTTTTATCCCCAAAATAGGACAGTTTCTTCCAGGAATGCCTGATTTCTCCCAAATAGATCACATCTTCTCCAAGAAATGCCACGTTTCCCCCTTCAAATAGGACCTTTTCACCCACAAATACCTCTTTTATCCCCAAAAGAGAACAGTTTCTTCCAGAAAGGCCACATTTCTCCCAAATATATCACATCTTCTCCAAGAAATACCAGGTTTCCCCCTTCAAATAGGACCTTTTCACCCACAAAGACCTGTTTGATCCCCAAAAGAGGACAGTTTCTTCCAGAAAGGCCGCATTTCTCCCAAATACATCGCATCTTCTCCAAGAAATACCAGTATTCCTCCTGAAATGCGACCTATTCACCCACAAATACCTCTTTTATCCCCAAAATAGGACAGTTTCTTCCAGACATGCCACATTTCTCCCAAATATATCACATCTTCTCCAAGAAATACCAGGTTTCCCACTTCAAATAGGACCTTTTCACCCTCTAATACCAGGCTTCTCCCTCCAAATAGGACATTTTCTTCCAGAAATGCCACATTTCTCCCAAATATATCACATCTTCTCCAAGAAATGCCAGGTTTCCCCCTTCAAATAGGAAATTTTCTCCAACAAATACCAGTTTTATCCCCAAAAGAGGACAGTTTCTTCCAGAAAGGCCAGATTTCTCCCAAATATATCACATCTTCTCCAAGAAATACCAGCTTTCCCCCTTCAAATAGGACCTTTTCACCCACAAATACCTGTTTTATCCCCAAAAGAGGACAGTTTCTTCCAGACATGCCACATTTCTCCCAAATAGATCACATCTTCTCCAAGAAATACCAGGTTTCCCCCTTCAAATAGGACCTTTTCACCCACAAATACCTGTTTTATCCCCAAAAGAGGACAGTTTCTTCCAGAAAGGCCACATTTCTCCCAAATATATCACATCTTCTCCAAGAAATGCCAGGATTCCTCCTGAAAGAGGACCTTCTCACCCAAAACTACCAGCCTTCTCCCCCCAAATTGGACATTTTCTTCCAGACATGCCACATTTCTCCCAAATATATCACATCTTCTCCAAGAAATACCAGGATTCCTCCTGAAATAGGACCTTCTCACCCAAAACTACCAGCCTTCTCCCCCCAAATTGGACATTTTCTTCCAGAAAGGCCACATTTCTCCCAAATAGATCATATCTTCTCCAAGAAATACCAGGTTTCCTCCTTCAAATAGGACCTTTTCACCCACAAAGACCTGGTTTATCCCCAAAAGAGGACAGTTTCTTCCAGAAAGGCCACATTTCTCCCAAATAGATCACATCTTCTCCAAGAAATACCAGGATTCCTCCTGAAATACGACCTTTTCACCCACAAATACCTCTTTTATCCCCAAAATAGGACAGTTTCTTCCAGAAATGCCACATTTCTCCCAAATATATCACATCTTCTCCAAGAAATACCAGGTTTCCCACTTCAAATAGGACCTTTTCAACCTCTAATACCAGGCTTCTCCCTCCAAATACGACATTTTCTTCCAGAAATGCCACATTTCTCCCAAATAGATCACATCTTCTCCAAGAAATGCCAGGTTTCCCCCTTCAAATAGGAAATTTTCTCCAACAAATACCTGTTTTATACCCAAAAGAGGACAGTTTCTGCCAGAAATGCCACATTTCTCCCAAATAGATCACATCTTCTCCAAGAAATACCAGGATTCCTCCTGAAATAGGACCTTTACTCCCACAAATACCAGCCTTCTCCCCCCAAATTGGACATTTTCTTCCAGACATGCCACATATCACCCAAATATATCACATCTTCTCCAAGAAATACCAGCTTTCCCCCTTCAAATAGGACCTTTTCATCTACAAATACCTCTTTTATCCCCAAAATAGAACAGTTTCTTCCAGAAATGCCACATTTCAACCAAACATATCACATCTTCTCCAAGAAATACCAGGATACCTCCTTCAAATAGGAACTTTTCACCCACAAATACCTGTTTTATCCCCAAAAGAGGACATTTTCTTCCAGAAAGGCCACATTTCTCCCAAACATATCACATCTCCTCCAAGAAATACCAGGATTTCTCCTGTAATAGGACCTTTTCTCCCACAAATACCAGCCTTTTCCCCCCGAAAGAGGACAGTTTCTTCCAGAAATGCCACATTTCTCCCAAATAGATCACATCTTCTCCAAGAAATACCAGGTTTCCCCCTTCAAATAGGACCTTTTCACCCACAAATACCTGTTCTATCCCCATAAAAGGACAGTTTCTTCCAGAAAGGCCAGATTTCTCCCAAATACATCACATCTTCTCCAAGAAATACCAGGTTTCCTCCTTGAAATAGGACCTTTTCACCCACAAATACCTCTTGTATCCCCAAAAGAGGACAGTTTCTTCCAGACATGCCACATTTCTCCCAAATAGATCACATCTTCTCCAAGAAATACCAGGGTTCCCCCTTCAAATAGGACCTTTTCACCCACAAATACCTCTTGTATCCCCAGAAGAGGACAGTTTCTTCCAGACATGCCACATTTCTCCCAAATATATCACATCTTCTCCAAGAAATACCTGCTTTCCCCCTTCAAATAGGACCTTTTCACCCACAAATACATCTTTTATCCCCAAAAGAGGACATTTTCTTCCAGAAAGGCCACATTTCTCCCAAATATATCACATCTTCTCCAAGAAATACCACGTTTCCCCCTTCAAATAGGACCTTTTCACCCACAAATACCTCTTTTATCCCCAAAAGAGGACAGTTTCTTCCAGAAATGCCACATTTCTCCCAAATATATCACATCTTCTCCAAGAAATAACAGGTTTCCCCCTTCAAATACAACGTTTTCACCCACAAATACCTGTTTTATCCCCAAACGAGGACAGTATCTTCCAGAAATGCCACATTTCTCCCAAATATACCTCATCTTCTCCAAGAAATACCTGCTTTCCGCCTTCAGATAGGACCTTTTCACCCACAAATTCCTGTTTTATCCCTCAAATTGGACATATTCTTCAAGAAATGCCAGATTTCTCTCAAATATATCACATCTTCTCCAAGAAATACCACGTTTCCCTTTTCAAATAGGACCTTCTCACCCACAAATACCTGTTTTATCCCCAAAATAGGACAGTTTCTTCCAGAAATGCCACATTTCTCCCAAATATATCACATCTTCTCCAAGAAATACCAGCTTTCCCCCTTCAAATAGGACCTTTTCACCCACAAATTCCTGTTTTATCCCCAAAATAGGACAGTTTCTGCCAGACATGCCACATTTCTCCCAAATATATCACATCTTCTCCCACAAATACCAGGTTTCCCCCTACAAATAGGACCTTTTCAACCACAAATACCTGTTTTATCCCTCAAATTGGACATATTCTTCAAGAAATGCCAGATTTCTCCCAAATATATCACATCTTCTCCAAGAAATACCAGGTTTCCCCCTTCAAATAGGACCTTTTCACCCACAAATACCTCTTTTATCCCCAAAAGAGGACAGTTTCTTCCAGAAAGGCCACATTTCTCCCAAATAGATCACATCTTCTCCAAGAAATACCAGGGTTCCCCCTCGAAATAGGACCTTTTCACCCACAAATACCTCTTGTATCCCCAAAAGAGGACAGTTTCTTCCAGAAATGCCACATTTCTCCCAAATATATCACATCTTCTCCAAGAAATACCAGGTTTCCCCCTTCAAATAGGATCTTTTCAACCACAAATACCTGTTTTATCCCCAGAATTGGACATATTCTTCCAGAAATGCCACATTTCTCCCAAATATATCACATCTTCTCCAAGAAATGCCAGGATACCCCCTTCAAATAGGACCTTTTCACCCACAAATACCTGTTCTATCCCCATAAGAGGACAGTTTCTTCCAGACATGCCACATTTCTCCCAAATATATCACATCTTCTCCAAGAAATACCAGGTTTCCCACATCAAATAGGACCTTTTCACCCACTAATAACAAGCTTCTCCCCCCAAATAGGACATTTTCTTCCAGAAATGCCACATTTCTCCCAAATAGATCACATCTTCTCCAAGAAATGCCAGGTTTCCCCCTTCAAATAGGAAATTTTCTCCAACAAATACCTGTTTTATCCCCAAAAGAGGACAGTTTCTGCCAGAAATGCCACATTTCTCCCAAATAGATCACATCTTCTCCAAGAAATACCAGGATTCCTCCTGAAATAGGACCTTTACTCCCACAAATACCAGCCTTCTCCCCCCAAATTGGACATTTTCTTCCAGACATGCCACATATCACCCAAATATATCACATCTTCTCCAAGAAATACCAGCTTTCCCCCTTCAAATAGGACCTTTTCATCTACAAATACCTCTTTTATCCCCAAAATAGAACAGTTTCTTCCAGAAATGCCACATTTCAACCAAACATATCACATCTTCTCCAAGAAATACCAGGATACCTCCTTCAAATAGGAACTTTTCACCCACAAATACCTGTTTTATCCCCAAAAGAGGACAGTTTCTTCCAGAAAGGCCACATTTCTCCCAAACATATCACATCTCCTCCAAGAAATACCAGGATTTCTCCTGTAATAGGACCTTTTCTCCCACAAATACCAGCCTTTTCCCCCCGAAAGAGGACAGTTTCTTCCAGAAATGCCACATTTCTCCCAAATAGATCACATCTTCTCCAAGAAATACCAGGTTTCCCCCTTCAAATAGGACCTTTTCACCCACAAATACCTGTTCTATCCCCATAAAAGGACAGTTTCTTCCAGAAAGGCCAGATTTCTCCCAAATACATCACATCTTCTCCAAGAAATACCAGGTTTCCTCCTTGAAATAGGACCTTTTCACCCACAAATACCTCTTGTATCCCCAAAAGAGGACAGTTTCTTCCAGAAAGGCCACATTTCTCCCAAATATATCACATCTTCTCCAAGAAATACCAGGGTTCCCCCTTCAAATAGGACCTTTTCACCCACAAATACCTCTTTTATCACCAAAAGAGGACATTTTCTTCCAGACATGCCACATTTCTCCCAAATATATCACATCTTCTCCAAGAAATACCAGGTTTCCCCCTTCAAATAGGACCTTTTCACCCACAAATACCTCTTTTATCCCCAAAAGAGGACAGTTTCTTCCAGAAATGCCAGATTTCTCCCAAATATAGCACATCTTCTCCAAGAAATACCACGTTTCCCCCTTCAAATAGGACCTTTTCACCCACAAATGCCTCTTTTATCCCCAGAAGAGAACAGTTTCTTCCAGAAATGCCTGATTTCTCCCAAATATATCACATCTTCTCCAAGAAATACCAGGTTTCCCCCTTCAAATAGGACCTTTTCACCCACTAATACCAGGCTTCTCCCCCCAAATAGGACATTTTCTTCCAGAAATGCCACATTTCTCCCAAATATATCATATCTTCTCCAAGAAATACCAGGGTTCCCCCATCAAATAGGACCTTATGACCCACAAATACCTCTTTTATCCCCAAAATAGGACAGTTTCTTCCAGAAATGCCACATTTCTCCCAAATATATCACATCTTCTCCAAGAAATACCAGGGTTCCCCCTTCAAATAGGACCTTATGACCCACAAATACCTCTTTTATCCCCAAAATAGGACAGTTTCTTCCAGAAATGCCACATTTCTCCCAAATATATCACATCTTCTCCAAGAAATACCAGCTTTCCCCCTTCAAATAGGATCTTTTCAACCACAAATACCTGTTTTATCCCTCAAATTGGACATATTCTTCCAGAAATGCCACATTTCTCCCAAATATATCACATCTTCTCCAAGAAATACCACGGTTCCCCCTTCAAATAGGACCTTTTCACCCACAAATACCTGTTCTATCCCCATAAGAGGACAGTTTCTTCCAGAAATGCCACATTTCTCCCAAATATATCACATCTTCTCCAAGAAATACCAGGTTTCCCACTTCAAATAGGACCTTTTCACCCACTAATAACAGGCTTCTCCCCCCAAATAGGACAGTTTCTTCCAGAAATGCCACATTTCTCCCAAATAAATCACATCTTCTCCAAGAAATGCCAGGTTTCCCCCTTCAAATAGGAAATTTTCACCCACAAGTACCTGTTTTATCCCCAAAAGAGGACAGTTTCTTCCAGAAATGCCACATTTCTCCCAAATAGATCACATCTTCTCCAAGAAATACCAGCTTTCCCCCTTCAAATAGGACCTTTTCTCCCACAAATACCTGTTTGATCCCCAAAAGAGGACAGTTTCTTCCAGAAATGCCACATTTCTCCCAAAGAGATCACATCTCCTCCAAAAAAATACCAGGATTCCTCCTGAAATAGAACCTTTTCTCCCACAAATACCAGCCTTCTCCCCCGAAATAGGACAGTTTCTTCCAGACATGCCACATTTCTCCCAAATAGATCACATCTTCTCCAAGAAATACCACGTTTCCCCCTTCAAATAGGACCTTTTCACCTACAAATACCTCTTTTATCCCCAAAATAGAACAGTTTCTTCCAGAAATGCCACATTTCTCCCAAATATATCACATCTTCTTCAAGAAATACCAGGATACCTCCTTCAAATAGGACCTTTTCACCCACAAATACCTCTTTTATCCCCAAAAGAGGACAGTTTCTTCCAGAAAGGCCACATTTCTCCCAAACATATCACATCTCCTCCAAGAAATACCAGGATTTCTCCTGTAATAGGACCTTTTCTCCCACAAATACCAGCCTTTTCCCCCCAAAATACGACAGTTTCTTCCAGAAATGCCATATTTCTCCCAAATAGATCACATCTTCTCCAAGAAATACCAGGTTTTCCCCTGGAAATAGGAACTTTTCACCCACAAATACCTCTTTTATCCCCAAAACAGGACAGTTTCTTCCAGAAAGGCCACATTACTCCCAAACATATCACATCTTCTCCAAGAAATACCAGGGTTCCCCCTTCAAATAGGACCTTTTCAACCACAAATACCTGTTTTATCCCTCAAATTGGACATATTCTTCCAGAAATGCCAGATTTCTCCCAAATATATCACATCTTCTCCAAGAAATGCCAGGATACCCCCTTCAAATAGGACCTTTTCACCCACAACTACCTCTTTTATCCCCAAAAGAGGACAGTTTCTTCAAGAAATGCCACATTTCTCCCAAACATATCACATCTTCTCCAAGAAATACCAGGATTTCTCCTGTAATAGGACATTTTCTCCCACAAATACCAGCCATTTCCCCCCGAAAGAGGACAGTTTCTTCCAGAAAGGCCACATTTCTCCCAAATATATCACATCTTCTCCAAGAAATACCAGGTTTTCCCCTGGAAATAGGACCTTTTCACCCACAAATACCTGTTCTATCCCCATAAGAGGACAGTTTATTCCAGAAATGCCACGTTTCTCCCAAACATATCACATCTTCTCCAAGAAATACCAGGTTTCCCCCTTCAAATAGGACCTTTTCCCCCAAAAAAACTCTTTTATCCCCAAAAGAGGACATTTTCTTCCAGAAATGCCACATTTCTCCCAAATACATCACATCTTCTCCAAGAAATACCAGCTTTCCCCCTTCAAATAGGACCTTTTCACCCACTAATACCTGTTTTATCCCCAAAAGAGGACAGTTTCTTCCAGAAAGGCCAGATTTCTCCCAAATATATCACATCTTCTCCAAGAAATACCAGCTTTCCCCCTTCAAATAGGACCTTTTCACCCACAAATACCTGTTTTATCCCCAGAAGAGGACAGTTTCTTCCAGACATGCCAGATTTCTCCCAAATATATCACATCTTCTCCAAGAAATACCAGGTTTCCTCCTTCAAATAGGACCTTTTCACCCACAAATACATCTTTTATCCCCAAAAGAGGACATTTTCTTCCAGAAAGGCCACATTTCTCCCAAATATATCACATCTTCTCCAAGAAATACCACGTTTCCCCCTTCAAATAGGACCTTTTCACCCACAAATACCTCTTTTATCCCCAAAAGAGGACAGTTTCTTCCAGAAATGCCACATTTCTCCCAAATATATCACATCTTCTCCAAGAAATAACAGGTTTCCCCCTTCAAATACAACGTTTTCACCCACAAATACCTGTTTTATCCCCAAACGAGGACAGTATCTTCCAGAAATGCCACATTTCTCCCAAATATACCTCATCTTCTCCAAGAAATACCAGCTTTCCGCCTTCAGATAGGACCTTTTCACCCACAAATTCCTGTTTTATCCCTCAAATTGGACATATTCTTCAAGAAATGCCAGATTTCTCTCAAATATATCACATCTTCTCCAAGAAATACCACGTTTCCCTTTTCAAATAGGACCTTCTCACCCACAAATACCTGTTTTATCCCCAAAATAGGACAGTTTCTTCCAGAAATGCCACATTTCTCCCAAATATATCACATCTTCTCCAAGAAATACCAGCTTTCCCACTTCAAATAGGACCTTTTCACCCACAAATTCCTGTTTTATCCCCAAAATAGGACAGTTTCTGCCAGACATGCCACATTTCTCCCAAATATATCACATCTTCTCCCACAAATACCAGGTTTCCCCCTACAAATAGGACCTTTTCAACCACAAATACCTGTTTTATCCCTCAAATTGGACATATTCTTCAAGAAATGCCAGATTTCTCCCAAATATATCACATCTTCTCCAAGAAATACCAGGTTTCCCCCTTCAAATAGGACCTTTTCACCCACAAATACCTCTTTTATCCCCAAAAGAGAACAGTTTCTTCCAGAAAGGCCACATTTCTCCCAAATAGATCACATCTTCTCCAAGAAATACCAGGGTTCCCCCTCGAAATAGGACCTTTTCACCCACAAATACCTCTTGTATCCCCAAAAGAGGACAGTTTCTTCCAGAAATGCCACATTTCTCCCAAATATATCACATCTTCTCCAAGAAATACCACGTTTCCCCCTTCAAATAGGATCTTTTCAACCACAAATACCTGTTTTATCCCCAGAATTGGACATATTCTTCCAGAAATGCCACATTTCTCCCAAATATATCACATCTTCTCCAAGAAATACCACGTTTCCCCCTTCAAATAGGACCTTTTCACCCACAAATACCTGTTCTATCCCCATAAGAGGACAGTTTCTTCCAGACATGCCATATTTCTCCCAAATATATCACATCTTCTCCAAGAAATACCAGGTTTCCCACTTCAAATAGGACCTTTTCACCCACTAATAACAAGCTTCTCCCACCAAATAGGACATTTTCTTCCAGAAATGCCACATTTCTCCCAAATAGATCACATCTTCTCCAAGAAATGCCAGGTTTCCCTCTTCAAATAGGAAATTTTCCCCCACAAGTACCTGTTTTATCCCCAAAAGAGGACAGTTTCTTCCAGAAAGGCCACATTTCTCCCAAATAGATCACATCTTCTCCAAGAAATACCAGGTTTCCCCCTTCAAATAGGACCTTTTCACCCACTAATACCTCTTTTATCCCCAAAAGAGGACAGTTTCTTCCAGAAATGCCACATTTCTTACAAATAGATCACATCTCCTCCAAGAAATACCAGGATTCCTCCTGAAATAGGACCTTTTCTCCCACAAATACCAGCCTTCTCCCCCCAAATACGACAGTTTCTTCCAGACATGCCACATATCACCCAAATATATCACATCTTCTCCAAGAAATACCACGTTTCCCCCTTCAAATAGGACCTTTTCACCTACAAATACCTCTTTTATCCCCAAAATATGACAGTTTCTTCCAGAAATGCCACATTTCTCCCAAATATATCACATCTTCTTCAAGAAATACCAGGATACCTCCTTCAAATAGGACCTTTTCACCCACAAATACCTCTTTTATCCCCAAAATAGGACAGTTTCTTCCAGACATGCCACATTTCTCCCAAACATATCACATCTCCTCCAAGAAATACCAGGATTTCTCCTGTAATAGGACCTTTACTCCCACAAATACCACCCTTCTCCCCCCAAAATACGACAGTTTCTTCCAGAAATGCCACATTTCTCCCAAATATATCACATCTTCTCCAAGAAATACCAGCTTTCCCCCTTCAAATAGGACCTTTTCACCCACAAATACCTCTTTTATCCCCAAAAGAGGATAGTTTCTTCCAGATATGCCACATTTCTCCCAAATATATCACATCTTCTCCAAGAAATACCTGCATTCCCCCTTCAAATAGGACCTTTTCACCCACAAATACCTGTTTTATCCCCAAAAGAGGACAGTTTCTTCCAGAAATGCCACATTTCTCCCAAATATATCACATCTTCTCCAAGAAATACCAGGATTCCTCCTGAAATACGACCTTTTCACCCACAAATACCTGTTTTATCCCCAAAATACGACAGTTTCGTCCAGAAATGCCACATTTCTCCCAAATATATCTCATCTTCTCCAAGAAATACCACGTTTCCCCCTTCAAATACGACCTTTTCACCCACAAATACCTCTTTTGTCCCCAAAATAGAACAGTTACGTCCAGAAATGCCACATTTCTCCCAAACATATCACATCTTCTCCAAGAAATACCAGGATTCCTCCTTGAAATAGGACCTTATCACCCACAAATACCTCTTGTATCCCCAAAAGAGGACAGTTTCTTCCTGACATGCCACATTTCTCCCAAATATATCACATCTTCTCCAAGATATACCACGTTTCCCCCTTGTAATAAGACCTTTTCACCCACAAATACCTCTTTTATCCCCAAAAAAGGACAGTTTCTTCCAGAAATGCCACATTTCTCCCAAATAGATCACATCTTCTCCAAGAAATACCAGCTTTCCCCCTTCAAATAGGACCTTTTCACCCACAAATACCTCTTTTATCCCCCAAATAGGACATTTTCTTCCAGACATGCCACATTTCTCCCAAATATATCACATCTTCTACAAGAAATAACAGGTTTCCCCCTTCAAATAGGACCTTTTCACCCACAAATACCTCTTTTATAACCAAATAGGACAGTTTCTGCCAGAAATGCCACATTTCTCCCAAATAGATCACATCTTCTCCAAGAAATACCAGGATTCCTCCTGAAATAGGACCTTTACTCCCACAAATACCAGCCTTCTCCCCCCAAATTGGACATTTTCTTCCAGACATGCCACATATCACCCAAATATATCACATCTTCTCCAAGAAATACCAGCTTTCCCCCTTCAAATAGGACCTTTTCACACACTAATACCTCTTTTATCCCCAAAATAGAACAGTTTCTTCCAGAAATGCCACATTTCAACCAAACATATCACATCTTCTCCAAGAAATACCAGGATACCTCCTTCAAATAGGACCTTTTCTCCCACAAATACCTGTTTTATCCCCAAAAGAGGACAGATTCTTCCAGAAATGGCACATTTCTCCCAAACATATCACATCTCCTCCAAGAAATACCAGGATTTCTCCAGTAATAGGACCTTTTCTCCCACAAATACCAGCCTTTTCCACCCGAAAGAGGACAGTTTCTTCCAGAAATGCCACATTTCTCCCAAATAGATCACATCTTCTCCAAGAAATACCAGGTTTCCCCCTTCAAATACGACCTTTTCACCCACAAATACCTGTTCTATCCCCATAAGAGGACAGTTTCTTCCAGAAAGGCCAGATTTCTCCCAAATATATCACATCTTCTCCAAGAAATACCAGGTTTCCTCCTTGAAATAGGACCTTTTCACCCACATATACCTCTTGTATCCCCGAAAGAGGACAGTTTCTTCCAGACATGCCACATTTCTCCCAAATAGATCATATCTTCTCCAAGAAATACCAGGGTTCCCCCTTCAAATAGGACCTTTTCACCCACAAATACCTCTTTTATCACCAAAAGAGGACATTTTCTTCCAGAAAGGCCACATTTCTCCCAAATATATCACATCTTCTCCAAGAAATACCACGTTTCCCCCTTCAAATAGGACCTTTTCACCCACAAATACCTCTTTTATCCCCAAAAGAGGACAGTTTCTTCCAGAAATGCCAGATTTCTCCCAAATATAGCACATCTTCTCCAAGAAATAACAGGTTTCTCCCTTCAAATACAACGTTTTCACCCACAAATACCTGTTTTATCCCCAAAAGAGGACAGTATCTTCCAGAAAGGCCACATTTCTCCCAAATATATATCATCTTCTCCAAGAAATACCAGCTTTCCCCCTTCAGATAGGACCTTTTCACCCACAAATTCCTGTTTTATCCCCAAAATAGGACTGTTTCTTCCAGACATGCCACATTTCTCCCAAATATATCACATCTTCTCCCACAAATACCAGGTTTCCCCCTTCAAATAGGACCTTATCACCCACAAATACCTGTTTTATACCCAAAATTGGACATATTCTTCAAGAAATGCCAGATTTCTCCCAAATATACCACATCTTCTCCAAGAAATACCACGTTTCCCCCTTCAAATAGGACCTTTTCACCCACAAATACCTCTTTTATCCCCAAAATACGACAGTTTCTTCCAGAAATGCCACATTTCTCCCAAATATATCACATCTTCTCCAAGAAATACCACCTTTCCCCCTTCAAATAGGACCTTTTCACCCACTAATACCAGGCTTCTCCCCCAAATAGGACATTTTCTTCCAGAAATGCCACATTTCTCCCAAATATATCACATCTTCTCCAAGAAATACCAGGGTTCCCCCTTCAAATAGGACCTTATGACCCACAAATACCTCTTTTATCCCCAAAAGAGGACAGTTTCTTCCAGAAATGCCACATTTCTCCCAAATAGATCACATCTTCTCCAAGAAATACCAGGGTTCCCCCTCGAAATAGGACCTTTTCACCCACAAATACCTCTTCTATCCCCAAAAGAGGACAGTTTCTTCCAGAAATGCCACATTTCTCCCAAATATATCACATCTTCTCCAAGAAATACCACGTTTCCCCCTTCAAATAGGATCTTTTCAACCACAAATACCTGTTTTATACCCAAAATTGGACATATTCTTCAAGAAATGCCACATTTCTCCCAAATATATCACATCTTCTCCAAGAAATACCACGGTTCCCCCTTCAAATAGGACCTTTTCACCCACAAATACCTGTTCTATCCCCATAAGAGGACAGTTTCTTCCAGACATGCCATATTTCTCCCAAATATATCACATCTTCTCCAAGAAATACCAGGTTTCCCACTTCAAATAGGACCTTTTCACCCACTAATAACAAGCTTCTCCCCCCAAATAGGACATTTTCTTCCAGAACTGCCACATTTCTCCCAAATATATCACATATTCTCCAAGAAATGCCAGGTTTCCCCCTTCAAATAGGAAATTATCCCCCACAAGTACCTGTTTTATCCCCAAAAGAGGACAGTTTCTTCCAGAAAGGCCACATTTCTCCCAAATATATCACATCTTCTCCAAGAAATACCAGGTTTCCCCCTTCAAATAAGACCTTATCACCCACTAATACCTGTTTGATCCCCAAAAGAGGACAGTTTCTTCCAGAAATGCCACCTTTCTTACAAATAGATCACATCTCCTCCAAGAAATACCAGGATTCCTCCTGAAATAGGACCTTTTCTCCCACAAATACCAGCCTTCTCCCCCCAAATACGACAGTTTCTTCCAGACATGCCACATATCACCCAAATATATCACATCTTCTCCAAGAAATACCAGCTTTCCCCCTTCAAATAGGACCTTTTCACCTACAAATACCTCTTTTATCCCCAAAATAGAACAGTTTCTTCCAGAAATGCCACATTTCTCCCAAATATATCACATCTTCTTCAAGAAATACCAGGATACCTCCTTCAAATAGGACCTTTTCACCCACAAATACCTCTTTTATCCCCAAAAGAGGACAGTTTCTTCCAGACATGCCACATTTCTCCCAAACATATCACATCTCCTCCAAGAAATACCAGGATTTCTCCTGTAATAGGACCTTTTCTCCCACAAATACCACCCTTCTCCCCCCAAAATAGGACAGTTTCTTCCAGAAATGCCACATTTCTCCCAAATATATCACATCTTCTCCAAGAAATACCAGGTTTCCCCCTTCAAATAGGACCTTTTCACCCACAAATACCTCTTTTATCCCCAAAAGAGGACAGTTTCTTCCAGAAAGGCCACATTACTCCCAAACATATCACATCTTCTCCAAGAAATACCAGGTTTCCCCCTTCAAATAGGACCTTTTCCCCCAAAAAAACTCATTTATCCCCAAAAGAGGACAGTTTCTTCCAGACATGCCACATTTCTCCCAAATAGATCATATCTTCTCCAAGAAATACCAGCTTTCCCCCTTCAAATAGGACCTTTTCACCCACAAATACCTCTTTTATCCCCAAAAGAGGATAGTTTCTTCCAGATATGCCACATTTCTCCCAAATATATCACATCTTCTCCAAGAAATACCTGCATTCCCCCTTCAAATAGGACCTTTTCACCCACAAATACCTGTTTTATCCCCAAAAGAGGACAGTTTCTTCCAGAAATGCCACATTTCTCCCAAATATATCACAACTTCTCCAAGAAATACCAGGATTCCTCCTGAAATACGACCTTTTCACCCACAAATACCTGTTTTATCCCCAAAATACGACAGTTTCGTCCAGAAATGCCACATTTCTCCCAAATATATCTCATCTTCTCCAAGAAATACCACGTTTCCCCCTTCAAATAGGACCTTTTCACCCACAAATACCTCTTTTGTCCCCAAAATAGAACAGTTACGTCCAGAAATGCCACATTTCTCCCAAACATATCACATCTTCTCCAAGAAATACCAGGATTCCTCCTTGAAATAGGACCTTATCACCCACAAATACCTCTTGTATCCCCAAAAGAGGACAGTTTCTTCCTGACATGCCACATTTCTCCCAAATATATCACATCTTCTCCAAGAAATACCAGGTTTCCCCCTTGTAATAAGACCTTTTCACCCACAAATACCTCTTTTATCCCCAAAATACGACAGTTTCTTCCAGAAATGCCACATTTCTCCCAAATATATCACATCTTCTCCAAGAAATACCAGGTTTCCCCCTTCAAATAGGACCTTTTCACCCACAAATACCTCTTTTATCCCCAAAATAGGACAGTTTCTTCCAGAAATGCCACATTTCTCCCAAATATATCACATCTTCTCCAAGAAATACCAGGTTTCCCCCTTCAAATAGGACCTTTTCACCCACAAATACCTCTTTTATCCCCAAAAGAGGACAGTTTCTTCCAGAAAGGCCACATTTCTCCCAAATATATCACATCTTCTCCAAGAAATGCCAGGTTTCCCCCTTCAAATACAACGTTTTCACCCACAAATACCTCTTTTATCCCCAAAATAGGACAGTTTCTTCCAGAAATGCCACATTTCTCCCAAATATATCACATCTTCTCCAAGAAATACCAGCTTTCCCCCTTCAAATAGGACCTTTTCACCCACAAATACCTCTTTTATCCCCCAAATAGGACATTTTCTTCCAGACATGCCACATTTCTCCCAAATATATCACATCTTCTACAAGAAATAACAGGTTTCCCCCTTCAAATAGGACCTTTTCACCCACAAATACCTCTTTTATAACCAAATAGGACAGTTTCTGCCAGAAATGCCACATTTCTCCCAAATAGATCACATCTTCTCCAAGAAATACCAGGATTCCTCCTGAAATAGGACCTTTACTCCCACAAATACCAGCCTTCTCCCCCCAAATTGGACATTTTCTTCCAGACAAGCCACATATCACCCAAATATATCACATCTTCTCCAAGAAATATCAGCTTTCCCCCTTCAAATAGGACCTTTTCACACACTAATACCTCTTTTATCCCCAAAATAGAACAGTTTCTTCCAGAAATGCCACATTTCAACCAAACATATCACATCTTCTCCATGAAATACCAGGATACCTCCATCAAATAGGACCTTTTCTCCCACAAATACCTGTTTTATCCCCAAAAGAGGACAGTTTCTTCCAGAAATGGCACATTTCTCCCAAACATATCACATCTCCTCCAAGAAATACCAGGATTTCTCCTGTAATAGGACCTTTTCTCCCACAAATACCAGCCTTTTCCCCCCGAAAGAGGACAGTTTCTTCCAGAAATACCACATTTCTCCCAAATAGATCACATCTTCTCCAAGAAATACCAGGTTTCCCCCTTCAAATACGACCTTTTCACCCACAAATACCTGTTCTATCCCCATAAGAGGACAGTTTCTTCCAGAAAGGCCAGATTTCTCCCAAATATATCACATCTTCTCCAAGAAATACCAGGTTTCCTCCTTGAAATAGGACCTTTGCACCCACAAATACCTCTTGTATCCCCAAAAGAGGACAGTTTCTTCCAGACATGCCACATTTCTCCCAAATAGATCATATCTTCTCCAAGAAATACCAGGGTTCCCCCTTCAAATAGGACCTTTTCACCCACAAATACCTCTTTTATCACCAAAAGAGGACATTTTCTTCCAGAAAGGCCACATTTCTCCCAAATATATCACATCTTCTCCAAGAAATACCACGTTTCCCCCTTCAAATAGGACCTTTTCACCCACAAATACCTCTTTTATCCCCAAAAGAGGACAGTTTCTTCCAGAAATGCCAGATTTCTCCCAAATATAGCAGATCTTCTCCAAGAAATACCAGGTTTCTCCCTTCAAATACAACGTTTTCACCCACAAATACCTGTTTTATCCCCAAAAGAGGACAGTATCTTCCTGACATGCCACATTTCTCCCAAATATATATCATCTTCTCCAAGAAATACCAGCTTTCCCCCTTCAGATAGGACCTTTTCACCCACAAATTCCTGTTTTATCCCCAAAATAGGACTGTTTCTTCCAGACATGCCACATTTCTCCCAAATATATCACATCTTCTCCCACAAATACCAGGTTTCCCCCTTCAAATAGGACCTTATCACCCACAAATACCTGTTTTATCCCTCAAATTGGACATATTCTTCAAGAAATGCCAGATTTCTCCCAAATATATCACATCTTCTCCAAGAAATACCACGTTTCCCCCTTCAAATAGGACCTTTTCACCCACAAATACCTCTTTTATCCCCAAAATACGACAGTTTCTTCCAGAAATGCCACATTTCTCCCAAATATATCACATCTTCTCCAAGAAATACCACCTTTCCCCCTTCAAATAGGACCTTTTCACCCACTAATACCAGGCTTCTCCCCCAAATAGGACATTTTCTTCCAGAAATGCCACATTTCTCCCAAATATATCACATCTTCTCCAAGAAATACCAGGGTTCCCCCTTCAAATAGGACCTTATGACCCACAAATACCTCTTTTATCCCCAAAAGAGGACTGTTTCTTCCAGAAATGCCACATTTCTCCCAAATATATCACATCTTCTCCAAGAAATACCAGGGTTCCCCCTCGAAATAGGACCTTTTCAACCACAAATACCTCTTCTATCCCCAAAAGAGGACAGTTTCTTCCAGAAATGCCACATTTCTCCCAAATATATCACATCTTCTCCAAGAAATACCACGTTTCCCCCTTCAAATAGGATCTTTTCAACCACAAATACCTGTTTTATCCCCAAAATTGGACATATTCTTCCAGAAATGCCACATTTCTCCCAAATATATCACATCTTCTCCAAGAAATACCACGGTTCCCCCTTCAAATAGGACCTTTTCACCCACAAATACCTGTTCTATCCCCATAAGAGGACAGTTTCTTCCAGACATGCCATATTTCTCCCAAATATATCACATCTTCTCCAAGAAATACCAGGTTTCCCACTTCAAATAGGACCTTTTCACCCACTAATAACAAGCTTCTCCCCCCAAATAGGACATTTTCTTCCAGAAATGCCACATTTCTCCCAAATATATCACATATTCTCCAAGAAATGCCAGGTTTCCCCCTTCAAATAGGAAATTTTCCCCCACAAGTACCTGTTTTATCCCCAAAAGAGGACAGTTTCTTCCAGAAAGGCCACATTTCTCCCAAATATATCACATCTTCTCCAAGAAATACCAGCTTTCCCCCTTCAAATAGGACCTTTTCACCCACTAATACCTCTTTTATCCCCAAAAGAGGACAGTTTCTTCCAGAAATGCCACCTTTCTTACAAATAGATCACATCTCCTCCCAGAAATACCAGGATTCCTCCTGAAATAGGACCTTTTCTCCCACAAATACCAGCCTTCTCCCCCCAAATACGACAGTTTCTTCCAGACATGCCACATATCACCCAAATATATCACATCTTCTCCAAGAAATACCACGTTTCCCCCTTCAAATAGGACCTTTTCACCTACAAATACCTCTTTTATCCCCAAAATAGAACAGTTTCTTCCAGAAATGCCACATTTCTCCCAAATATATCACATCTTCTTCAAGAAATACCAGGATACCTCCTTCAAATAGGACCTTTTCACCCACAAATACCTCTTTTATCCCCAAAATAGGACAGTTTCTTCCAGACATGCCACATTTCTCCCAAACATATCACATCTCCTCCAAGAAATACCAGGATTTCTCCTGTAATAGGACCTTTTCTCCCACAAATACCACCCTTCTCCCCCAAATAGGACATTTTCTTCCAGACATGCCACATTTCTCCCAAATATATCACATCTTCTCCATGAAATACCAGGTTTTCCCCTGGAAATAGGACCTTTTCAACCACAAATACCTCTTTTATCCCCAAAAGAGGACAGTTTCTTCCAGAAAGGCCACATTACTCCCAAACATATCACATCTTCTCCAAGAAATACCAGGTTTCCCCCTTCAAATAGGACCTTTTCCCCCCAAAAAACTCATTTATCCCCAAAAGAGGACAGTTTCTTCCAGAAATGCCACATTTCTCCCAAATAGATCATATCTTCTCCAAGAAATACCAGCTTTCCCCCTTCAAATAGGACCTTTTCACCCACAAATACCTCTTTATCCCTCAAATAGGATAGTTTCTTCCAGATATGCCACATTCCTCCCAAATATATCACATCTTCTCCAAGAAATACCTGCATTCCCCCTTCAAATAGGACCTTTTCACCCACAAATACCTGTTTTATCCCCAAAAGAGGACAGTTTCTTCCAGAAATGCCACATTTCTCCCAAATAGATCACATCTTCTCCAAGAAATACCAGGATTCCTCCTGAAATAGGACCTTTTCACCCACAAATACCTGTTTTATCCCCAAAATACGACAGTTTCTTCCAGAAATGCCACATTTCTCCCAAATATATCACATCTTCTCCAAGAAATACCACGTTTCCACCTTCAAATACGACCTTTTCACCCACAAATACCTGTTTTATCCCCAAAATACGACAGTTTCGTCCAGAAATGCCACATTTCTCCCAAACATATCACATCTTCTCCAAGAAATACCAGGTTTCCTCCTTGAAATAGGACCTTTTCACCCACAAATACCTCTTTTATCCCCAAAATAGGACAGTTTCTTCCTGACATGCCACATTTCTCCCAAATATATCACATCTTCTCCAAGAAATACCAGGTTTCCCCCTTGTAATAAGACCTTTTCACCCACAAATACCTCTTTTATCCCAAAAATACGACAGTTTCTTCCAGAAATGCCACATTTCTCCCAAATATATCACATCTTCTCCAAGAAATACCAGGTTTCCCCCTTCAAATAGGACCTTTTCACCCACAAATACCTCTTTTATCCCCAAAAGAGGACAGTTTCTTCCTGACATGCCACATTTCTCCCAAATATATCACATCTTCTCCAAGAAATACCAGGTTTCCCCCTTCAAATACGACCTTTTCACCCACAAATACCTCTTTTATCCCCAAAAGAGGACAGTTTCTTCCAGAAAGGCCACATTTCTCCCAAATAGATCACATCTTCTCCAAGAAATACCAGGTTTCCCCCTTCAAATACAACGTTTTCACCCACAAATACCTCTTTTATCCCCAAAATAGGACAGTTTCTTCCAGAAATGCCTGATTTCTCCCAAATATATCACATCTTCTCCAAGAAATACCAGCTTTCCCCCTTCAAATAGGACCTTTTCACCCACAAATACCTCTTTTATCCCCAAAATAGGACATTTTCTTCCAGACATGCCACATTTCTCCCAAATATATCATATCTTCTCCAAGAAATACCAGGTTTCCCCTTCAAATAGGACCTTTTCACCCACAAATACCTCTTTTATAACCAAATAGGACAGTTTCTGCCAGAAATGCCACATTTCTCCCAAATAGATCACATCTTCTCCAAGAAATACCAGGATTCCTCCTGAAATAGGACCTTTACTCCCACAAATACCAGCCTTCTCCCCCCAAATTGGACATTTTCTTCCAGACATGCCACATATCACCCAAATATATCACATCTTCTCCAAGAAATACCAGCTTTCCCCCTTCAAATAGGACCTTTTCACACACTAATACCTCTTTTATCCCCAAAATAGAACAGTTTCTTCCAGAAATGCCACATTTCAACCAAACATATCACATCTTCTCCAAGAAATACCAGGATACCTCCTTCAAATAGGACCTTTTCACCCACAAATACCTGTTTTATCCCCAAAAGAGGACAGTTTCTTCCAGAAATGCCACATTTCTCCCAAACATATCACATCTCCTCCAAGAAATACCAGGATTTCTCCTGTAATAGGACTTTTTCTCCCACAAATACCAGCCTTTTCCCCCGAAAGAGGACAGTTTCTTCCAGAAATGCCACATTTCTCCCAAATATATCACATCTTCTCCAAGAAATACCAGGTTTCCCCCTTCAAATAGGACCTTTTCACCCACAAATACCTGTTCTATCCCCATAAGAGGACAGTTTCTTCCAGAAAGGCCAGATTTCTCCCAAATATATCACATCTTCTCCAAGAAATACCAGGTTTCCTCCTTGAAATAGGACCTTTTCACCCACAAATACCTCTTGTATCCCCAAAAGAGGACAGTTTCTTCCAGACATGCCACATTTCTCCCAAATATATCACATCTTCTCCAAGAAATACCAGGGTTCCCCCTGGAAATAGGAACTTTTCACCCACAAATACCTCTTTTATCACCAAAAGAGGACATTTTCTTCCAGAAAGGCCACATTTCTCCCAAATATATCACATCTTCTCCAAGAAATACCAGGTTTCCCCCTTCAAATAGGACCTTTTCACCCACAAATACCTCTTTTATCCCCAAAAGAGGACAGTTTCTTCCAGAAATGCCAGATTTCTCCCAAATATAGCACATCTTCTCCAAGAAATACCAGGTTTCCCCCTTCAAATACAACGTTTTCACCCACAAATACCTGTTTTATCCCCAAAAGAGGACAGTATCTTCCAGAAAGGCCACATTTCTCCCAAATATATATCATCTTCTCCAAGAAATACCAGCTTTCCCCCTTCAGATAGGACCTTTTCACCCACAAATTCCTGTTTTATCCCCAAAATAGGACAGTTTCTTCCAGACATGCCACATTTCTCCCAAATATATCACATCTTCTCCCACAAATACCAGGTTTCCCCCTTCAAATAGGACCTTATCACCCACAAATACCTGTTTTATCCCTCAAATTGGACATATTCTTCAAGAAATGCCAGATTTCTCCCAAATATATCACATCTTCTCCAAGAAATACCACGTTTCCCCCTTCAAATAGGACCTTTTCACCCACAAATACCTCTTTTATCCCCAGAAGAGGACAGTTTCTTCCAGAAATGCCACATTTCTCCCAAATATATCACATCTTCTCCAAGAAATACCACCTTTCCCCCTTCAAATAGGACCTTTTCACCCACTAATACCAGGCTTCTCCCCCCAAATAGGACATTTTCTTCCAGAAATGCCACATTTGTCCCAAATATATCATATCTTCTCCAAGAAATACCAGGTTTCCCCCTTCAAATAGGACCTTCTGACCCACAAATACCTCTTTTATCCCCAAAATAGGACAGTTTCTTCCAGAAATACCACATTTCTCCCAAATATATCACATCTTCTCCAAGAAATACCAGGGTTCCCCCTTCAAATAGGACCTTATGACCCACAAATACCTCTTTTATCCCCAAAATAGGACAGTTTCTTCCAGAAATGCCACATTTCTCCCAAATATATCACATCTTCTCCAAGAAATACCAGCTTTCCCCATTCAAATAGGATCTTTTCAACCACAAATACCTGTTATATCCCTCAAATTGGACATATTCTTCCAGACATGCCACATTTCTCCCAAATATATCACATCTTCTCCAAGAAATACCACGGTTCCCCCTTAAAATAGGAAATTTTCACCCACAAATACCTGTTCTATCCCCATAAGAGGACAGTTTCTTCCAGAAATGCCACATTTCTCCCAAATATATCACATCTTCTCCAAGAAATACCAGGGTTCCCACTTCAAATAGGAACTTTTCACCCACTAATAACAGGCTTCTCCCCCCAAATACGACAGTTTCTTCCAGAAATGCCACATTTCTCCCAAATATATCACATCTTCTCCAAGAAATGCCAGGTTTCCCCCTTCAAATAGGAAATTTTCCCCCACAAGTACCTGTTTTATCCCCAAAAGAGGACAGTTTCTTCCAGAAATGCCACATTTCTCCCAAACACATCACATCTTCTCCAAGAAATACCAGCTTTCCCCCTTCAAATAGGACCTTTTCTCCCACAAATACCTGTTTGATCCCCAAAAGAGGACAGTTTCTTCCAGAAATGCCACATTTCTCCCAAATAGATCACATCTCCTCCAAGAAATACCAGGATTCCTCCTGAAATAGGACCTTTTCTCCCACAAATACCAGCCTTCTCCCCCGAAATAGGACAGTTTCTTCCAGACATGCCACATATCACCCAAATATATCACATCTTCTCCAAGAAATACCACGTTTCCCCCTTCAAATAGGACCTTTTCACCTACAAATACCTCTTTTATCCCCAAAATAGAACAGTTTCTTCCAGAAATGCCACATTTCACCCAAACATATCACATCTTCTTCAAGAAATACCAGGATACCTCCTTCAAATAGGACCTTTTCACCCACAAATACCTCTTTTATCCCCAAAAGAGGACAGTTTCTTCCAGACATGCCACATTTCTCCCAAACATATCACATCTCCTCAAAGAAATACCAGGATTTCTCCTGTAATAGGACATTTTCTCCCACAAATACCAGCCTTTTCCCCCCAAAATACGACAGTTTCTTCCAGAAATGCCATATTTCTCCCAAATAGATCACATCTTCTCCAAGAAATACCAGGTTTCCCCCTTCAAATACAACGTTTTCACCCACAAATACCTCTTTTATCCCCAAAATAGGACAGTTTCTTCCAGAAATGCCTGATTTCTCCCAAATATATCACATCTTCTCCAAGAAATACCAGCTTTCCCCCTTCAAATAGGACCTTTTCACCCACAAATACCTCTTTTATCCCCAAAATAGGACATTTTCTTCCAGACATGCCACATTTCTCCCAAATATATCATATCTTCTCCAAGAAATACCAGGGTTCCCCCTTCAAATAGGACCTTTTCACCCACAAATACCTCTTTTATAACCAAATAGGACAGTTTCTGCCAGAAATGCCACATTTCTCCCAAATAGATCACATCTTCTCCAAGAAATACCAGGATTCCTCCTGAAATAGGACCTTTACTCCCACAAATACCAGCCTTCTCCCCCCAAATTTGACAGTTTCTTCCAGACATGCCACATATCACCCAAATATATCACATCTTCTCCAAGAAATACCAGCTTTCCCCCTTCAAATAGGACCTTTTCACACACTAATACCTCTTTTATCCCCAAAATAGAACAGTTTCTTCCAGAAATGCCACATTTCAACCAAACATATCACATCTTCTCCAAGAAATACCAGGATACCTCCTTCAAATAGGACCTTTTCACCCACAAATACCTGTTTTATCCCCAAAAGAGGACAGTTTCTTCCAGAAAGGCCACATTTCTCCCAAACATATCACATCTCCTCCAAGAAATACCAGGATTTCTCCTGTAATAGGACTTATTCTCCCACAAATACCAGCCTTTTCCCCCCGAAAGAGGACAGTTTCTTCCAGAAATGCCAGATTTCTCCCAAATATATCACATCTTCTCCAAGAAATACCAGGTTTCCTCCTTGAAATAGGACCTTTTCACCCACAAATACCTCTTGTATCCCCAAAAGAGGACAGTTTCTTCCAGACATGCCACATTTCTCCCAAATATATCACATCTTCTCCAAGAAATACCAGGGTTCCCCCTGGAAATAGGAACTTTTCACCCACAAATACCTCTTTTATCACCAAAAGAGGACATTTTCTTCCAGAAAGGCCACATTTCTCCCAAATATATCACATCTTCTCCAAGAAATACCAGGTTTCCCCCTTCAAATAGGACCTTTTCACCCACAAATACCTCTTTTATCCCCAAAAGAGGACAGTTTCTTCCAGAAATGCCAGATTTCTCCCAAATATAGCACATCTTCTCCAAGAAATACCAGGTTTCCCCCTTCAAATACAACGTTTTCACCCACAAATACCTGTTTTATCCCCAAAAGAGGACAGTATCTTCCAGAAAGGCCACATTTCTCCCAAATATATATCATCTTCTCCAAGAAATACCAGCTTTCCCCCTTCAGATAGGACCTTTTCACCCACAAATTCCTGTTTTATCCCCAAAATAGGACAGTTTCTTCCAGACATGCCACATTTCTCCCAAATATATCACATCTTCTCCCACAAATACCAGGTTTCCCCCTTCAAATAGGACCTTATCACCCACAAATACCTGTTTTATCCCTCAAATTGGACATATTCTTCAAGAAATGCCAGATTTCTCCCAAATATATCACATCTTCTCCAAGAAATACCACGTTTCCCCCTTCAAATAGGACCTTTTCACCCACAAATACCTCTTTTATCCCCAGAAGAGGACAGTTTCTTCCAGAAATGCCACATTTCTCCCAAATATATCACATCTTCTCCAAGAAATACCACCTTTCCCCCTTCAAATAGGACCTTTTCACCCACTAATACCAGGCTTCTCCCCCCAAATAGGACATTTTCTTCCAGAAATGCCACATTTGTCCCAAATATATCATATCTTCTCCAAGAAATACCAGGGTTCCCCCTTCAAATAGGACCTTCTGACCCACAAATACCTCTTTTATCCCCAAAATAGGACAGTTTCTTCCAGAAATACCACATTTCTCCCAAATATATCACATCTTCTCCAAGAAATACCAGGGTTCCCCCTTCAAATAGGACCTTATGACCCACAAATACCTCTTTTATCCCCAAAATAGGACAGTTTCTTCCAGAAATGCCACATTTCTCCCAAATATATCACATCTTCTCCAAGAAATACCAGCTTTCCCCATTCAAATAGGATCTTTTCAACCACAAATACCTGTTATATCCCTCAAATTGGACATATTCTTCCAGACATGCCACATTTCTCCCAAATATATCACATCTTCTCCAAGAAATACCACGGTTCCCCCTTAAAATAGGAAATTTTCACCCACAAATACCTGTTCTATCCCCATAAGAGGACAGTTTCTTCCAGAAATGCCACATTTCTCCCAAATATATCACATCTTCTCCAAGAAATACCAGGTTTCCCACTTCAAATAGGAACTTTTCACCCACTAATAACAGGCTTCTCCCCCCAAATACGACAGTTTCTTCCAGAAATGCCACATTTCTCCCAAATATATCACATCTTCTCCAAGAAATGCCAGGTTTCCCCCTTCAAATAGGAAATTTTCCCCCACAAGTACCTGTTTTATCCCCAAAAGAGGACAGTTTCTTCCAGAAATGCCACATTTCTCCCAAATAGATCACATCTTCTCCAAGAAATACCAGCTTTCCCCCTTCAAATAGGACCTTTTCTCCCACAAATACCTGTTTGATCCCCAAAAGAGGACAGTTTCTTCCAGAAATGCCACATTTCTCCCAAATAGATCACATCTCCTCCAAGAAATACCAGGATTCCTCCTGAAATAGGACCTTTTCTCCCACAAATACCAGCCTTCTCCCCCGAAATAGGACAGTTTCTTCCAGACATGCCACATATCACCCAAATATATCACATCTTCTCCAAGAAATACCACGTTTCCCCCTTCAAATAGGACCTTTTCACCTACAAATACCTCTTTTATCCCCAAAATAGAACAGTTTCTACCAGAAATGCCACATTTCACCCAAACATATCACATCTTCTTCAAGAAATACCAGGATACCTCCTTCAAATAGGACCTTTTCACCCACAAATACCTCTTTTATCCCCAAAAGAGGACAGTTTCTTCCAGACATGCCACATTTCTCCCAAACATATCACATCTCCTCCAAGAAATACCAGGATTTCTCCTGTAATAGGACATTTTCTCCCACAAATACCAGCCTTTTCCCCCCAAAATACGACAGTTTCTTCCAGAAATGCCATATTTCTCCCAAATAGATCACATCTTCTCCAAGAAATACCAGGTTTTCCCCTGGAAATAGGAACTTTTCACCCACAAATACCTCTTTTATCCCCAAAAGAGGACAGTTTCTTCCAGAAAGGCCACATTACTCCCAAACATATCACATCTTCTCCAAGAAATGCCAGGGTTCCCCCTTCAAATAGGACCTGTTCAACCACAAATACCTGTTTTATCCCTCAAATTGGACATATTCTTCCAGAAATGCCAGATTTCTCCCAAATATATCACATCTTCTCCAAGAAATGCCAGGATACCCCCTTCAAATAGGACCTTTTCACCCACAAGTACCTGTTTTATGCCCAAAAGAGGACAGTTTCTTCAAGAAATGCCACATTTCTCCCAAACATATCACATCTCCTCCAAGAAATACCAGGATTTCTCCTGTAATAGGACCTTTTCTCCCACAAATACCAGCCTTTTCCCCCCGAAAGAGGACAGTTTCTTCCAGAAAGGCCACATTTCTCCCAAATATATCACATCTTCTCCAAGAAATACCAGGTTTTCCCCTGGAAATAGGACCTTTTCACCCACAAATACCTGTTCTATCCCCATAAGAGGACAGTTTATTCCAGAAATGCCACGTTTCTCCCAAACATATCACATCTTCTCCAAGAAATACCACGTTTCCCCCTTCAAATAGGACCTTTTCCCCAAAAAAACCTCTTTTATCCCCAAAAGAGGACATTTTCTTCCAGACATGCCACATTTCTCCCAAATATATCACATCTTCTCCAAGAAATACCAGGTTTCCCCCTTGTAATAAGACCTTTTCACCCACAAATACCTGTTTTATCCCCAAAAGAGGACAGTTTCTTCCAGAAAGGCCAGATTTCTCCCAAATATATCACATCTTCTCCAAGAAATACCAGCTTTCCCCCTTCAAATAGGACCTTTTCACCCACAAATACCTCCTGTATCCCCAGAAGAGGACAGTTTCTTCCAGACATGCCACATTTCTCCCAAATATATCACATCTTCTCCAAGAAATACCAGGGTTCCCCCTCTTCAAATAGGAACTTTTCACCCACAAATACATCTTTTATTCCCAAAAGAGGACATTTTCTTCCAGAAAGGCCACATTTCTCCCAAATATATCACATCTTCTCCAAGAAATACCACGTTTCCCCCTTCAAATAGGACCTTTTCACCCACAAATACCTCTTTTATCCCCAAAAGAGGACAGTTTCTTCCAGAAATGCCACATTTCTCCCAAATATATCACATCTTCTCCAAGAAATAACAGGTTTCCCCCTTCAAATACAACATTTTCACCCACAAATACCTGTTTTATCCCCAAACGAGGACAGTATCTTCCAGAAATGCCACATTTCTCCCAAATATACCTCATCTTCTCCAAGAAATACCAGCTTTCCCCCTTCAAATAGGACCTTTTCACCCACAAATTCCTGTTTTATCCCTCAAATTGGACATATTCTTCAAGAAATGCCAGATTTCTCTCAAATATATCACATCTTCTCCAAGAAATACCACGTTTCCCTTTTCAAATAGGACCTTCTCACCCACAAATACCTGTTTTATCCCCAAAATAGGACATATTCTTCAAGAAATGCCAGATTTCTCCCAAATATATCACATCTTCTCCAAGAAATACCACGTTTCCCCCTTCAAATAGGACCTTTTCACCCACAAATACCTCTTTTATCCCCAGAAGAGGACAGTTTCTTCCAGAAATGCCACATTTCTCCCAAATATATCACATCTTCTCCAAGAAATACCACCTTTCCCCCTTCAAATAGGACCTTTTCACCCACTAATACCAGGCTTCTCCCCCCAAATAGGACATTTTCTTCCAGAAATGCCACATTTGTCCCAAATATATCATATCTTCTCCAAGAAATACCAGGGTTCCCCCTTCAAATAGGACCTTCTGACCCACAAATACCTCTTTTATCCCCAAAATAGGACAGTTTCTTCCAGAAATACCACATTTCTCCCAAATATATCACATCTTCTCCAAGAAATACCAGGGTTCCCCCTTCAAATAGGACCTTATGACCCACAAATACCTCTTTTATCCCCAAAATAGGACAGTTTCTTCCAGAAATGCCACATTTCTCCCAAATATATCACATCTTCTCCAAGAAATACCAGCTTTCCCCATTCAAATAGGATCTTTTCAACCACAAATACCTGTTATATCCCTCAAATTGGACATATTCTTCCAGACATGCCACATTTCTCCCAAATAGATCACATCTTCTCCAAGAAATACCACGGTTCCCCCTTAAAATAGGAAATTTTCACCCACAAATACCTGTTCTATCCCCGTAAGAGGACAGTTTCTTCCAGAAATGCCACATTTCTCCCAAATATATCACATCTTCTCCAAGAAATACCAGGTTTCCCACTTCAAATAGGAACTTTTCACCCACTAATAACAGGCTTCTCCCCCCAAATACGACAGTTTCTTCCAGAAATGCCACATTTCTCCCAAATATATCACATCTTCTCCAAGAAATGCCAGGTTTCCCCCTTCAAATAGGAAATTTTCCCCCACAAGTACCTGTTTTATCCCCAAAAGAGGACAGTTTCTTCCAGAAATGCCACATTTCTCCCAAATAGATCACATCTTCTTCAAGAAATACCAGCTTTCCCCCTTCAAATAGGACCTTTTCTCCCACAAATACCTGTTTGATCCCCAAAAGAGGACAGTTTCTTCCAGAAATGCCACATTTCTCCCAAATAGATCACATCTCCTCCAAGAAATACCAGGATTCCTCCTGAAATAGGACCTTTTCTCCCACAAATACCAGCCTTCTCCCCCGAAATAGGACAGTTTCTTCCAGACATGCCACATATCACCCAAATATATCACATCTTCTCCAAGAAATACCACGTTTCCCCCTTCAAATAGGACCTTTTCACCTACAAATACCTCTTTTATCCCCAAAATAGAACAGTTTCTTCCAGAAATGCCACATTTCACCCAAACATATCACATCTTCTTCAAGAAATACCAGGATACCTCCTTCAAATAGGACCTTTTCACCCACAAATACCTCTTTTATCCCCAAAAGAGGACAGTTTCTTCCAGACATGCCACATTTCTCCCAAACATATCACATCTCCTCCAAGAAATACCAGGATTTCTCCTGTAATAGGACATTTTCTCCCACAAATACCAGCCTTTTCCCCCCAAAATACGACAGTTTCTTCCAGAAATGCCATATTTCTCCCAAATAGATCACATCTTCTCCAAGAAATACCAGGTTTTCCCCTGGAAATAGGAACTTTTCACCCACAAATACCTCTTTTATCCCCAAAAGAGGACAGTTTCTTCCAGAAAGGCCACATTACTCCCAAACATATCACATCTTCTCCAAGAAATGCCAGGGTTCCCCCTTCAAATAGGACCTGTTCAACCACAAATACCTGTTTTATCCCTCAAATTGGACATATTCTTCCAGAAATGCCAGATTTCTCCCAAATATATCACATCTTCTCCAAGAAATGCCAGGATACCCCCTTCAAATAGGACCTTTTCACCCACAAGTACCTGTTTTATGCCCAAAAGAGGACAGTTTCTTCAAGAAATGCCACATTTCTCCCAAACATATCACATCTCCTCCAAGAAATACCAGGATTTCTCCTGTAATAGGACCTTTTCTCCCACAAATACCAGCCTTTTCCCCCCGAAAGAGGACAGTTTCTTCCAGAAAGGCCACATTTCTCCCAAATATATCACATCTTCTCCAAGAAATACCAGGTTTTCCCCTGGAAATAGGACCTTTTCACCCACAAATACCTGTTCTATCCCCATAAGAGGACAGTTTATTCCAGAAATGCCACGTTTCTCCCAAACATATCACATCTTCTCCAAGAAATACCACGTTTCCCCCTTCAAATAGGACCTTTTCCCCAAAAAAACCTCTTTTATCCCAAAAGAGGACATTTTCTTCCAGACATGCCACATTTCTCCCAAATATATCACATCTTCTCCAAGAAATACCAGGTTTCCCCCTTGTAATAAGACCTTTTCACCCACAAATACCTGTTTTATCCCAAAAGAGGACAGTTTCTTCCAGAAAGGCCAGATTTCTCCCAAATATATCACATCTTCTCCAAGAAATACCAGCTTTCCCCTTCAAATAGGACCTTTTCACCCACAAATACCTCCTGTATCCCCAGAAGAGGACAGTTTCTTCCAGACATGCCACATTTCTCCAAATATATCACATCTTCTCCAAGAAATACCAGGGTTCCCCCTCTTCAAATAGGAACTTTTCACCCACAAATACATCTTTTATCCCCAAAAGAGGACATTTTCTTCCAGAAAGGCCACATTTCTCCCAAATATATCACATCTTCTCCAAGAAATACCACGTTCCCCCTTCAAATAGGACCTTTTCACCCACAAATACCTCTTTTATCCCCAAAAGAGGACAGTTTCTTCCAGAAATGCCACATTCTCCCAAATATATCACATCTTCTCCAAGAAATACCAGGTTTCTCCCTTCAAATACAACATTTTCACCCACAAATACCTGTTTTATCCCCAAACGAGGACAGTATCTTCCAGAAATGCCACATTTCTCCCAAATATACCTCATCTTCTCCAAGAAATACCAGCTTTCCCCCTTCAAATAGGACCTTTTCACCCACAAATTCCTGTTTTATCCCTCAAATTGGACATATTCTTCAAGAAATGCCAGATTTCTCTCAAATATATCACATCTTCTCCAAGAATACCACGTTTCCCTTTTCAAATAGGACCTTCTCACCCACAAATACCTGTTTTATCCCCAAAATAGGACATATTCTTCAAGAAATGCCAGATTTCTCCAAATATATCACATCTTCTCCAAGAAATACCACGTTTCCCCCTTCAAATAGGACCTTTTCACCCACAAATACCTCTTTTATCCCAGAAGAGGACAGTTTCTTCCAGAAATGCCACATTTCTCCCAAATATATCACATCTTCTCCAAGAAATACCACCTTTCCCCCTTCAAATAGGACCTTTTCACCCACTAATACCAGGCTTCTCCCCCAAATAGGACATTTTCTTCCAGAAATGCCACATTTGTCCCAAATATATCATATCTTCTCCAAGAAATACCAGGGTTCCCCCTTCAAATAGGACCTTCTGACCCACAAATACCTCTTTTATCCCAAAATAGGACAGTTTCTTCCAGAAATACCACATTTCTCCCAAATATATCACATCTTCTCCAAGAAATACCAGGATCCCCCTACAAATAGGACCTTATGACCCACAAATACCTCTTTTATCCCAAAATAGGACAGTTTCTTCCAGAAATGCCACATTTCTCCCAAATATATCACATCTTCTCCAAGAAATACCAGCTTTCCCCATTCAAATAGGATCTTTTCAACCACAAATACCTGTTATATCCCTCAAATTGGACATATTCTTCCAGACATGCCACATTTCTCCCAAATATATCACATCTTCTCCAAGAAATACCACGGTTCCCCCTTAAAATAGGAAATTTTCACCCACAAATACCTGTTCTATCCCCATAAGAGGACAGTTTCTTCCAGAAATGCCACATTTCTCCCAAATATATCACATCTTCTCCAAGAAATACCAGGTTTTCCACTTCAAATAGGAACTTTTCACCCACTAATAACAGGCTTCTCCCCCAAATACGACAGTTTCT
>JASCYN010000149.1:27639720-27811428 GCA_030408155.1 Lophura swinhoii | reverse complement strand
TCTCCTCCAAGAAATACCAGGATTCCTCCTGAAATAGGACCTTTTCTCCCACAAATACCAGCCTTCTCCCCCGAAATAGGACAGTTTCTTCCAGACATGCCACATATCACCCAAATATATCACATCTTCTCCAAGAAATACCACGTTTCCCCCTTCAAATAGGACCTTTTCACCTACAAATACCTCTTTTATCCCCAAAATAGAACAGTTTCTTCCAGAAATGCCACATTTCACCCAAACATATCACATCTTCTTCAAGAAATACCAGGATACCTCCTTCAAATAGGACCTTTTCACCCACAAATACCTCTTTTATCCCCAAAAGAGGACAGTTTCTTCCAGACATGCCACATTTCTCCCAAACATATCACATCTCCTCCAAGAAATACCAGGATTTCTCCTGTAATAGGACATTTTCTCCCACAAATACCAGCCTTTTCCCCCCAAAATACGACAGTTTCTTCCAGAAATGCCATATTTCTCCCAAATAGATCACATCTTCTCCAAGAAATACCAGGTTTCCCCCTTCAAATACAACGTTTTCACCCACAAATACCTCTTTTATCCCCAAAATAGGACAGTTTCTTCCAGAAATGCCTGATTTCTCCCAAATATATCACATCTTCTCCAAGAAATACCAGCTTTCCCCCTTCAAATAGGACCTTTTCACCCACAAATACCTCTTTTATCCCCAAAATAGGACATTTTCTTCCAGACATGCCACATTTCTCCCAAATATATCATATCTTCTCCAAGAAATACCAGGGTTCCCCCTTCAAATAGGACCTTTTCACCCACAAATACCTCTTTTATAACCAAATAGGACAGTTTCTGCCAGAAATGCCACATTTCTCCCAAATAGATCACATCTTCTCCAAGAAATACCAGGATTCCTCCTGAAATAGGACCTTTACTCCCACAAATACCAGCCTTCTCCCCCCAAATTGGACATTTTCTTCCAGACATGCCACATATCACCCAAATATATCACATCTTCTCCAAGAAATACCAGCTTTCCCCCTTCAAATAGGACCTTTTCACACACTAATACCTCTTTTATCCCCAAAATAGAACAGTTTCTTCCAGAAATGCCACATTTCACCCAAACATATCACATCTTCTCCAAGAAATACCAGGATACCTCCTTCAAATAGGACCTTTTCACCCACAAATACCTGTTTTATCCCCAAAAGAGGACAGTTTCTTCCAGAAAGGCCACATTTCTCCCAAACATATCACATCTCCTCCAAGAAATACCAGGATTTCTCCTGTAATAGGACTTTTTCTCCCACAAATACCAGCCTTTTCCCCCCGAAAGAGGACAGTTTCTTCCAGAAATGCCAGATTTCTCCCAAATATATCACATCTTCTCCAAGAAATACCAGGTTTCCTCCTTGAAATAGGACCTTTTCACCCACAAATACCTCTTGTATCCCCAAAAGAGGACAGTTTCTTCCAGACATGCCACATTTCTCCCAAATATATCACATCTTCTCCAAGAAATACCAGGGTTCCCCCTGGAAATAGGAACTTTTCACCCACAAATACCTCTTTTATCACCAAAAGAGGACATTTTCTTCCAGAAAGGCCACATTTCTCCCAAATATATCACATCTTCTCCAAGAAATACCAGGTTTCCCCCTTCAAATAGGACCTTTTCACCCACAAATACCTCTTTTATCCCCAAAAGACGACAGTTTCTTCCAGAAATGCCAGATTTCTCCCAAATATAGCACATCTTCTCCAAGAAATACCAGGTTTCCCCCTTCAAATACAACGTTTTCACCCACAAATACCTGTTTTATCCCCAAAAGAGGACAGTATCTTCCAGAAAGGCCACATTTCTCCCAAATATATATCATCTTCTCCAAGAAATACCAGCTTTCCCCCTTCAGATAGGACCTTTTCACCCACAAATTCCTGTTTTATCCCCAAAATAGGACAGTTTCTTCCAGACATGCCACATTTCTCCCAAATATATCACATCTTCTCCCACAAATACCAGGTTTCCCCCTTCAAATAGGACCTTATCACCCACAAATACCTGTTTTATCCCTCAAATTGGACATATTCTTCAAGAAATGCCAGATTTCTCCCAAATATATCACATCTTCTCCAAGAAATACCACGTTTCCCCCTTCAAATAGGACCTTTTCACCCACAAATACCTCTTTTATCCCCAGAAGAGGACAGTTTCTTCCAGAAATGCCACATTTCTCCCAAATATATCACATCTTCTCCAAGAAATACCACCTTTCCCCCTTCAAATAGGACCTTTTCACCCACTAATACCAGGCTTCTCCCCCCAAATAGGACATTTTCTTCCAGAAATGCCACATTTGTCCCAAATATATCATATCTTCTCCAAGAAATACCAGGGTTCCCCCTTCAAATAGGACCTTCTGACCCACAAATACCTCTTTTATCCCCAAAATAGGACAGTTTCTTCCAGAAATACCACATTTCTCCCAAATATATCACATCTTCTCCAAGAAATACCAGGGTTCCCCCTTCAAATAGGACCTTATGACCCACAAATACCTCTTTTATCCCCAAAATAGGACAGTTTCTTCCAGAAATGCCACATTTCTCCCAAATATATCACATCTTCTCCAAGAAATACCAGCTTTCCCCATTCAAATAGGATCTTTTCAACCACAAATACCTGTTATATCCCTCAAATTGGACATATTCTTCCAGACATGCCACATTTCTCCCAAATAGATCACATCTTCTCCAAGAAATACCACGGTTCCCCCTTAAAATAGGAAATTTTCACCCACAAATACCTGTTCTATCCCCATAAGAGGACAGTTTCTTCCAGAAATGCCACATTTCTCCCAAATATATCACATCTTCTCCAAGAAATACCAGGTTTCCCACTTCAAATAGGAACTTTTCACCCACTGATAACAGGCTTCTCCCCCCAAATACGACAGTTTCTTCCAGAAATGCCACATTTCTCCCAAATATATCACATCTTCTCCAAGAAATGCCAGGTTTCCCCCTTCAAATAGGAAATTTTCCCCCACAAGTACCTGTTTTATCCCCAAAAGAGGACAGTTTCTTCCAGAAATGCCACATTTCTCCCAAATAGATCACATCTTCTCCAAGAAATACCAGCTTTCCCCCTTCAAATAGGACCTTTTCTCCCACAAATACCTGTTTGATCCCCAAAAGAGGACAGTTTCTTCCAGAAATGCCACATTTCTCCCAAATATATCACATCTCCTCCAAGAAATACCAGGATTCCTCCTGAAATAGGACCTTTTCTCCCACAAATACCAGCCTTCTCCCCCGAAATAGGACAGTTTCTTCCAGACATGCCACATATCACCCAAATATATCACATCTTCTCCAAGAAATACCACGTTTCCCCCTTCAAATAGGACCTTTTCACCTACAAATACCTCTTTTATCCCCAAAATAGAACAGTTTCTTCCAGAAATGCCACATTTCACCCAAACATATCACATCTTCTTCAAGAAATACCAGGATACCTCCTTCAAATAGGACCTTTTCACCCACAAATACCTCTTTTATCCCCAAAAGAGGACAGTTTCTTCCAGACATGCCACATTTCTCCCAAACATATCACATCTCCTCCAAGAAATACCAGGATTTCTCCTGTAATAGGACATTTTCTCCCACAAATACCAGCCTTTTCCCCCCAAAATACGACAGTTTCTTCCAGAAATGCCATATTTCTCCCAAATAGATCACATCTTCTCCAAGAAATACCAGGTTTTCCCCTGGAAATAGGAACTTTTCACCCACAAATACCTCTTTTATCCCCAAAAGAGGACAGTTTCTTCCAGAAAGGCCACATTACTCCCAAACATATCACATCTTCTCCAAGAAATGCCAGGGTTCCCCCTTCAAATAGGACCTGTTCAACCACAAATACCTGTTTTATCCCTCAAATTGGACATATTCTTCCAGAAATGCCAGATTTCTCCCAAATATATCACATCTTCTCCAAGAAATGCCAGGATACCCCCTTCAAATAGGACCTTTTCACCCACAAGTACCTGTTTTATGCCCAAAAGAGGACAGTTTCTTCAAGAAATGCCACATTTCTCCCAAACATATCACATCTCCTCCAAGAAATACCAGGATTTCTCCTGTAATAGGACCTTTTCTCCCACAAATACCAGCCTTTTCCCCCCGAAAGAGGACAGTTTCTTCCAGAAAGGCCACATTTCTCCCAAATATATCACATCTTCTCCAAGAAATACCAGGTTTTCCCCTGGAAATAGGACCTTTTCACCCACAAATACCTGTTCTATCCCCATAAGAGGACAGTTTATTCCAGAAATGCCACGTTTCTCCCAAACATATCACATCTTCTCCAAGAAATACCACGTTTCCCCCTTCAAATAGGACCTTTTCCCCAAAAAAACCTCTTTTATCCCCAAAAGAGGACATTTTCTTCCAGACATGCCACATTTCTCCCAAATATATCACATCTTCTCCAAGAAATACCAGGTTTCCCCCTTGTAATAAGACCTTTTCACCCACAAATACCTGTTTTATCCCAAAAGAGGACAGTTTCTTCCAGAAAGGCCAGATTTCTCCCAAATATATCACATCTTCTCCAAGAAATACCAGCTTTCCCCTTCAAATAGGACCTTTTCACCCACAAATACCTCCTGTATCCCCAGAAGAGGACAGTTTCTTCCAGACATGCCACATTTCTCCCAAATATATCACATCTTCTCCAAGAAATACCAGGGTTCCCCCTCTTCAAATAGGAACTTTTCACCCACAAATACATCTTTTATCCCCAAAATAGGACATATTCTTCAAGAAATGCCAGATTTCTCCCAAATATATCACATCTTCTCCAAGAAATACCACGTTTCCCCCTTCAAATAGGACCTTTTCACCCACAAATACCTCTTTTATCCCCAGAAGAGGACAGTTTCTTCCAGAAATGCCACATTTCTCCCAAATATATCACATCTTCTCCAAGAAATACCACCTTTCCCCCTTCAAATAGGACCTTTTCACCCACTAATACCAGGCTTCTCCCCCCAAATAGGACATTTTCTTCCAGAAATGCCACATTTGTCCCAAATATATCATATCTTCTCCAAGAAATACCAGGGTTCCCCCTTCAAATAGGACCTTCTGACCCACAAATACCTCTTTTATCCCCAAAATAGGACAGTTTCTTCCAGAAATACCACATTTCTCCCAAATATATCACATCTTCTCCAAGAAATACCAGGGTTCCCCCTTCAAATAGGACCTTATGACCCACAAATACCTCTTTTATCCCCAAAATAGGACAGTTTCTTCCAGAAATGCCACATTTCTCCCAAATATATCACATCTTCTCCAAGAAATACCAGCTTTCCCCATTCAAATAGGATCTTTTCAACCACAAATACCTGTTATATCCCTCAAATTGGACATATTCTTCCAGACATGCCACATTTCTCCAAATAGATCACATCTTCTCCAAGAAATACCACGGTTCCCCCTTAAAATAGGAAATTTTCACCCACAAATACCTGTTCTATCCCCATAAGAGGACAGTTTCTTCCAGAAATGCCACATTTCTCCCAAATATATCACATCTTCTCCAAGAAATACCAGGTTTCCCACATCAAATAGGAACTTTTCACCCACTAATAACAGGCTTCTCCCCCCAAATACGACAGTTTCTTCCAGAAATGCCACATTTCTCCCAAATATATCACATCTTCTCCAAGAAATGCCACGTTTCCCCCTTCAAATAGGAAATTTTCCCCCACAAGTACCTGTTTTATCCCCAAAAGAGGACAGTTTCTTCCAGAAATGCCACATTTCTCCCAAACACATCACATCTTCTCCAAGAAATACCAGCTTTCCCCCTTCAAATAGGACCTTTTCTCCCACAAATACCTGTTTGATCCCCAAAAGAGGACAGTTTCTTCCAGAAATGCCACATTTCTCCCAAATAGATCACATCTCCTCCAAGAAATACCAGGATTCCTCCTGAAATAGGACCTTTTCTCCCACAAATACCAGCCTTCTCCCCCGAAATAGGACAGTTTCTTCCAGACATGCCACATATCACCCAAATATATCACATCTTCTCCAAGAAATACCACGTTTCCCCCTTCAAATAGGACCTTTTCACCTACAAATACCTCTTTTATCCCCAAAATAGAACAGTTTCTTCCAGAAATGCCACATTTCACCCAAACATATCACATCTTCTTCAAGAAATACCAGGATACCTCCTTCAAATAGGACCTTTTCACCCACAAATACCTCTTTTATCCCCAAAAGAGGACAGTTTCTTCCAGACATGCCACATTTCTCCCAAACATATCACATCTCCTCCAAGAAATACCAGGATTTCTCCTGTAATAGGACATTTTCTCCCACAAATACCAGCCTTTTCCCCCCAAAATACGACAGTTTCTTCCAGAAATGCCATATTTCTCCCAAATAGATCACATCTTCTCCAAGAAATACCAGGTTTTCCCCTGGAAATAGGAACTTTTCACCCACAAATACCTCTTTTATCCCCAAAAGAGGACAGTTTCTTCCAGAAAGGCCACATTACTCCCAAACATATCACATCTTCTCCAAGAAATGCCAGGGTTCCCCCTTCAAATAGGACCTGTTCAACCACAAATACCTGTTTTATCCCTCAAATTGGACATATTCTTCCAGAAATGCCAGATTTCTCCCAAATATATCACATCTTCTCCAAGAAATGCCAGGATACCCCCTTCAAATAGGACCTTTTCACCCACAAGTACCTGTTTTATGCCCAAAAGAGGACAGTTTCTTCAAGAAATGCCACATTTCTCCCAAACATATCACATCTCCTCCAAGAAATACCAGGATTTCTCCTGTAATAGGACCTTTTCTCCCACAAATACCAGCCTTTTCCCCCGAAAGAGGACAGTTTCTTCCAGAAAGGCCACATTTCTCCCAAATAGATCACATCTTCTCCAAGAAATACCAGGTTTTCCCCTGGAAATAGGACCTTTTCACCCACAAATACCTGTTCTATCCCCATAAGAGGACAGTTTATTCCAGAAATGCCACGTTTCTCCCAAACATATCACATCTTCTCCAAGAAATACCACGTTTCCCCCTTCAAATAGGACCTTTTCCCCAAAAAAACCTCTTTTATCCCCAAAAGAGGACATTTTCTTCCAGACATGCCACATTTCTCCCAAATATATCACATCTTCTCCAAGAAATACCAGGTTTCCCCCTTGTAATAAGACCTTTTCACCCACAAATACCTGTTTTATCCCCAAAAGAGGACAGTTTCTTCCAGAAAGGCCAGATTTCTCCCAAATATATCACATCTTCTCCAAGAAATACCAGCTTTCCCCCTTCAAATAGGACCTTTTCACCCACAAATACCTCCTGTATCCCCAGAAGAGGACAGTTTCTTCCAGACATGCCACATTTCTCCCAAATATATCACATCTTCTCCAAGAAATACCAGGGTTCCCCCTCTTCAAATAGGAACTTTTCACCCACAAATACATCTTTTATCCCCAAAAGAGGACATTTTCTTCCAGAAAGGCCACATTTCTCCCAAATATATCACATCTTCTCCAAGAAATACCACGTTTCCCCCTTCAAATAGGACCTTTTCACCCACAAATACCTCTTTTATCCCCAAAAGAGGACAGTTTCTTCCAGAAATGCCACATTTCTCCCAAATATATCACATCTTCTCCAAGAAATAACAGGTTTCCCCTTCAAATACAACGTTTTCACCCACAAATACCTGTTTTATCCCAACACGAGGACAGTATCTTCCAGAAATGCCACATTTCTCCCAAATATACCTCATCTTCTCCAAGAAATACCAGCTTTCCCCCTTCAAATAGGACCTTTTCACCCACAAATTCCTGTTTTATCCCTCAAATTGGACATATTCTTCAAGAAATGCCAGATTTCTCTCAAATATATCACATCTTCTCCAAGAAATACCACGTTTCCCTTTTCAAATAGGACCTTCTCACCCACAAATACCTGTTTTATCCCCAAAATAGGACATATTCTTCAAGAAATGCCAGATTTCTCCCAAATATATCACATCTTCTCCAAGAAATACCACGTTTCCCCCTTCAAATAGGACCTTTTCACCCACAAATACCTCTTTTATCCCCAGAAGAGGACAGTTTCTTCCAGAAATGCCACATTTCTCCCAAATATATCACATCTTCTCCAAGAAATACCACCTTTCCCCCTTCAAATAGGACCTTTTCACCCACTAATACCAGGCTTCTCCCCCCAAATAGGACATTTTCTTCCAGAAATGCCACATTTGTCCCAAATATATCATATCTTCTCCAAGAAATACCAGGGTTCCCCCTTCAAATAGGACCTTCTGACCCACAAATACCTCTTTTATCCCCAAAATAGGACAGTTTCTTCCACAAATACCACATTTCTCCCAAATATATCACATCTTCTCCAAGAAATACCAGGGTTCCCCCTTCAAATAGGACCTTATGACCCACAAATACCTCTTTTATCCCCAAAATAGGACAGTTTCTTCCAGAAATGCCACATTTCTCCCAAATATATCACATCTTCTCCAAGAAATACCAGCTTTCCCCATTCAAATAGGATCTTTTCAACCACAAATACCTGTTATATCCCTCAAATTGGACATATTCTTCCAGACATGCCACATTTCTCCCAAATATATCACATCTTCTCCAAGAAATACCACGGTTCCCCCTTAAAATAGGAAAATTTCACCCACAAATACCTGTTCTATCCCCATAAGAGGACAGTTTCTTCCAGAAATGCCACATTTCTCCCAAATATATCACATCTTCTCCAAGAAATACCAGGTTTCCCACTTCAAATAGGAACTTTTCACCCACTAATAACAGGCTTCTCCCCCCAAATACGACAGTTTCTTCCAGAAATGCCACATTTCTCCCAAATATATCACATCTTCTCCAAGAAATGCCAGGTTTCCCCCTTCAAATAGGAAATTTTCCCCCACAAGTACCTGTTTTATCCCCAAAAGAGGACAGTTTCTTCCAGAAATGCCACATTTCTCCCAAATAGATCACATCTTCTCCAAGAAATACCAGCTTTCCCCCTTCAAATAGGACCTTTTCTCCCACAAATACCTGTTTGATCCCCAAAAGAGGACAGTTTCTTCCAGAAATGCCACATTTCTCCCAAATAGATCACATCTCCTCCAAGAAATACCAGGATTCCTCCTGAAATAGGACCTTTTCTCCCACAAATACCAGCCTTCTCCCCCGAAATAGGACAGTTTCTTCCAGACATGCCACATATCACCCAAATATATCACATCTTCTCCAAGAAATACCAGGTTTCCCACTTCAAATAGGAACTTTTCACCCACTAATAACAGGCTTCTCCCCCCAAATACGACAGTTTCTTCCAGAAATGCCACATTTCTCCCAAATATATCACATCTTCTCCAAGAAATGCCAGGTTTCCCCCTTCAAATAGGAAATTTTCCCCCACAAGTACCTGTTTTATCCCCAAAAGAGGACAGTTTCTTCCAGAAATGCCACATTTATCCCAAATAGATCACATCTTCTCCAAGAAATACCACGTTTCCCCCTTCAAATAGGACCTTTTCACCTACAAATACCTCTTTTATCCCCAAAATAGAACAGTTTCTTCCAGAAATGCCACATTTCACCCAAACATATCACATCTTCTTCAAGAAATACCAGGATACCTCCTTCAAATAGGACCTTTTCACCCACAAATACCTCTTTTATCCCCAAAAGAGGACAGTTTCTTCCAGACATGCCACATTTCTCCCAAACATATCACATCTCCTCCAAGAAATACCAGGATTTCTCCTGTAATAGGACATTTTCTCCCACAAATACCAGCCTTTTCCCCCCAAAATACGACAGTTTCTTCCAGAAATGCCATATTTCTCCCAAATAGATCACATCTTCTCCAAGAAATACCAGGTTTTCCCCTGGAAATAGGAACTTTTCACCCACAAATACCTCTTTTATCCCCAAAAGAGGACAGTTTCTTCCAGAAAGGCCACATTACTCCCAAACATATCACATCTTCTCCAAGAAATGCCAGGGTTCCCCCTTCAAATAGGACCTGTTCAACCACAAATACCTGTTTTATCCCTCAAATTGGACATATTCTTCCAGAAATGCCAGATTTCTCCCAAATATATCACATCTTCTCCAAGAAATGCCAGGATACCCCCTTCAAATAGGACCTTTTCACCCACAAGTACCTGTTTTATGCCCAAAAGAGGACAGTTTCTTCAAGAAATGCCACATTTCTCCCAAACATATCACATCTCCTCCAAGAAATACCAGGATTTCTCCTGTAATAGGACCTTTTCTCCCACAAATACCAGCCTTTTCACCCCGAAAGAGGACAGTTTCTTCCAGAAAGGCCACATTTCTCCCAAATATATCACATCTTCTCCAAGAAATACCAGGTTTTCCCCTGGAAATAGGACCTTTTCACCCACAAATACCTGTTCTATCCCCATAAGAGGACAGTTTATTCCAGAAATGCCACGTTTCTCCCAAACATATCACATCTTCTCCAAGAAATACCACGTTTCCCCCTTCAAATAGGACCTTTTCCCCAAAAAAACCTCTTTTATCCCCAAAAGAGGACATTTTCTTCCAGACATGCCACATTTCTCCCAAATAGATCACATCTTCTCCAAGAAATACCAGGTTTCCCCCTTGTAATAAGACCTTTTCACCCACAAATACCTGTTTTATCCCCAAAAGAGGACAGTTTCTTCCAGAAAGGCCAGATTTCTCCCAAATATATCACATCTTCTCCAAGAAATACCAGCTTTCCCCCTTCAAATAGGACCTTTTCACCCACAAATACCTCCTGTATCCCCAGAAGAGGACAGTTTCTTCCAGACATGCCACATTTCTCCCAAATATATCACATCTTCTCCAAGAAATACCAGGGTTCCCCCTCTTCAAATAGGAACTTTTCACCCACAAATACATCTTTTATCCCCAAAAGAGGACATTTTCTTCCAGAAAGGCCATATTTCTCCCAAATATATCACATCTTCTCCAAGAAATACCACGTTTCCCCCTTCAAATAGGACCTTTTCACCCACAAATACCTCTTTTATCCCCAAAAGAGGACAGTTTCTTCCAGAAATGCCACATTTCTCCCAAATATATCACATCTTCTCCAAGAAATAACAGGTTTCCCCCTTCAAATACAACATTTTCACCCACAAATACCTGTTTTATCCCCAAACGAGGACAGTATCTTCCAGAAATGCCACATTTCTCCCAAATATACCTCATCTTCTCCAAGAAATACCAGCTTTCCCCCTTCAAATAGGACCTTTTCACCCACAAATTCCTGTTTTATCCCTCAAATTGGACATATTCTTCAAGAAATGCCAGATTTCTCTCAAATATATCACATCTTCTCCAAGAAATACCACGTTTCCCTTTTCAAATAGGACCTTCTCACCCACAAATACCTGTTTTATCCCCAAAATAGGACATATTCTTCAAGAAATGCCAGATTTCTCCCAAATATATCACATCTTCTCCAAGAAATACCACGTTTCCCCCTTCAAATAGGACCTTTTCACCCACAAATACCTCTTTTATCCCCAGAAGAGGACAGTTTCTTCCAGAAATGCCACATTTCTCCCAAATATATCACATCTTCTCCAAGAAATACCACCTTTCCCCCTTCAAATAGGACCTTTTCACCCACTAATACCAGGCTTCTCCCCCCAAATAGGACATTTTCTTCCAGAAATGCCACATTTGTCCCAAATATATCATATCTTCTCCAAGAAATACCAGGGTTCCCCCTTCAAATAGGACCTTCTGACCCACAAATACCTCTTTTATCCCCAAAATAGGACAGTTTCTTCCAGAAATACCACATTTCTCCCAAATATATCACATCTTCTCCAAGAAATACCAGGGTTCCCCCTTCAAATAGGACCTTATGACCCACAAATACCTCTTTTATCCCCAAAATAGGACAGTTTCTTCCAGAAATGCCACATTTCTCCCAAATATATCACATCTTCTCCAAGAAATACCAGCTTTCCCCATTCAAATAGGATCTTTTCAACCACAAATACCTGTTATATCCCTCAAATTGGACATATTCTTCCAGACATGCCACATTTCTCCCAAATATATCACATCTTCTCCAAGAAATACCACGGTTCCCCCTTAAAATAGGAAATTTTCACCCACAAATACCTGTTCTATCCCCATAAGAGGACAGTTTCTTCCAGAAATGCCACATTTCTCCCAAATATATCACATCTTCTCCAAGAAATACCAGGTTTCCCACTTCAAATAGGAACTTTTCACCCACTAATAACAGGCTTCTCCCCCCAAATACGACAGTTTCTTCCAGAAATGCCACATTTCTCCCAAATAGATCACATCTTCTCCAAGAAATGCCAGGTTTCCCCCTTCAAATAGGAAATTTTCCCCCACAAGTACCTGTTTTATCCCCAAAAGAGGACAGTTTCTTCCAGAAATGCCACATTTCTCCCAAATAGATCACATCTTCTCCAAGAAATACCAGCTTTCCCCCTTCAAATAGGACCTTTTCTCCCACAAATACCTGTTTGATCCCCAAAAGAGGACAGTTTCTTCCAGAAATGCCACATTTCTCCCAAATAGATCACATCTCCTCCAAGAAATACCAGGATTCCTCCTGAAATAGGACCTTTTCTCCCACAAATACCAGCCTTCTCCCCCGAAATAGGACAGTTTCTTCCAGACATGCCACATATCACCCAAATATATCACATCTTCTCCAAGAAATACCACGTTTCCCCCTTCAAATAGGACCTTTTCACCTACAAATACCTCTTTTATCCCCAAAATAGAACAGTTTCTTCCAGAAATGCCACATTTCACCCAAACATATCACATCTTCTTCAAGAAATACCAGGATACCTCCTTCAAATAGGAACTTTTCACCCACAAATACCTCTTTTATCCCCAAAAGAGGACAGTTTCTTCCAGAAAGGCCACATTTCTCCCAAACATATCACATCTCCTCCAAGAAATACCAGGATTTCTCCTGTAATAGGACATTTTCTCCCACAAATACCAGCCTTTTCCCCCCAAAATACGACAGTTTCTTCCAGAAATGCCATATTTCTCCCAAATAGATCACATCTTCTCCAAGAAATACCAGGTTTTCCCCTGGAAATAGGAACTTTTCACCCACAAATACCTCTTTTATCCCCAAAAGAGGACAGTTTCTTCCAGAAAGGCCACATTACTCCCAAACATATCACATCTTCTCCAAGAAATGCCAGGGTTCCCCCTTCAAATAGGACCTGTTCAACCACAAATACCTGTTTTATCCCTCAAATTGGACATATTCTTCCAGAAATGCCAGATTTCTCCCAAATATATCACATCTTCTCCAAGAAATGCCAGGATACCCCCTTCAAATAGGACCTTTTCACCCACAAGTACCTGTTTTATGCCCAAAAGAGGACAGTTTCTTCAAGAAATGCCACATTTCTCCCAAACATATCACATCTCCTCCAAGAAATACCAGGATTTCTCCTGTAATAGGACCTTTTCTCCCACAAATACCAGCCTTTTCCCCCCGAAAGAGGACAGTTTCTTCCAGAAAGGCCACATTTCTCCCAAATAGATCACATCTTCTCCAAGAAATACCAGGTTTTCCCCTGGAAATAGGACCTTTTCACCCACAAATACCTGTTCTATCCCCATAAGAGGACAGTTTATTCCAGAAATGCCACGTTTCTCCCAAACATATCACATCTTCTCCAAGAAATACCACGTTTCCCCCTTCAAATAGGACCTTTTCCCCAAAAAAACCTCTTTTATCCCCAAAAGAGGACATTTTCTTCCAGACATGCCACATTTCTCCCAAATATATCACATCTTCTCCAAGAAATACCAGGTTTCCCCCTTGTAATAAGACCTTTTCACCCACAAATACCTGTTTTATCCCCAAAAGAGGACAGTTTCTTCCAGAAAGGCCAGATTTCTCCCAAATATATCACATCTTCTCCAAGAAATACCAGCTTTCCCCCTTCAAATAGGACCTTTTCACCCACAAATACCTCCTGTATCCCCAGAAGAGGACAGTTTCTTCCAGACATGCCACATTTCTCCCAAATATATCACATCTTCTCCAAGAAATACCAGGGTTCCCCCTCTTCAAATAGGAACTTTTCACCCACAAATACATCTTTTATCCCCAAAAGAGGACATTTTCTTCCAGAAAGGCCACATTTCTCCCAAATATATCACATCTTCTCCAAGAAATACCACGTTTCCCCCTTCAAATAGGACCTTTTCACCCACAAATACCTCTTTTATCCCCAAAAGAGGACAGTTTCTTCCAGAAATGCCACATTTCTCCCAAATATATCACATCTTCTCCAAGAAATACCAGGTTTCCCCCTTCAAATACAACATTTTCACCCACAAATACCTGTTTTATCCCCAAACGAGGACAGTATCTTCCAGAAATGCCACATTTCTCCCAAATATACCTCATCTTCTCCAAGAAATACCAGCTTTCCCCCTTCAAATAGGACCTTTTCACCCACAAATTCCTGTTTTATCCCTCAAATTGGACATATTCTTCAAGAAATGCCAGATTTCTCTCAAATATATCACATCTTCTCCAAGAAATACCACGTTTCCCTTTTCAAATAGGACCTTCACACCCACAAATACCTGTTTTATCCCCAAAATAGGACATATTCTTCAAGAAATGCCAGATTTCTCCCAAATATATCACATCTTCTCCAAGAAATACCACGTTTCCCCCTTCAAATAGGACCTTTTCACCCACAAATACCTCTTTTATCCCCAGAAGAGGACAGTTTCTTCCAGAAATGCCACATTTCTCCCAAATATATCACATCTTCTCCAAGAAATACCACCTTTCCCCCTTCAAATAGGACCTTTTCACCCACTAATACCAGGCTTCTCCCCCCAAATAGGACATTTTCTTCCAGAAATGCCATATTTGTCCCAAATATATCATATCTTCTCCAAGAAATACCAGGGTTCCCCCTTCAAATAGGACCTTCTGACCCACAAATACCTCTTTTATCCCCAAAATAGGACAGTTTCTTCCAGAAATACCACATTTCTCCCAAATATATCACATCTTCTCCAAGAAATACCAGGGTTCCCCCTTCAAATAGGACCTTATGACCCACAAATACCTCTTTTATCCCCAAAATAGGACAGTTTCTTCCAGAAATGCCACATTTCTCCCAAATATATCACATCTTCTCCAAGAAATACCAGCTTTCCCCATTCAAATAGGATCTTTTCAACCACAAATACCTGTTATATCCCTCAAATTGGACATATTCTTCCAGACATGCCACATTTCTCCCAAATAGATCACATCTTCTCCAAGAAATACCACGGTTCCCCCTTAAAATAGGAAATTTTCACCCACAAATACCTGTTCTATCCCCATAAGAGGACAGTTTCTTCCAGAAATGCCACATTTCTCCCAAATATATCACATCTTCTCCAAGAAATACCAGGTTTCCCACTTCAAATAGGAACTTTTCACCCACTAATAACAGGCTTCTCCCCCCAAATACGACAGTTTCTTCCAGAAATGCCACATTTCTCCCAAATATATCACATCTTCTCCAAGAAATGCCAGGTTTCCCCCTTCAAATAGGAAATTTTCCCCCACAAGTACCTGTTTTATCCCCAAAAGAGGACAGTTTCTTCCAGAAATGCCACATTTCTCCCAAATAGATCACATCTTCTCCAAGAAATACCAGCTTTCCCCCTTCAAATAGGACCTTTTCTCCCACAAATACCTGTTAGATCCCCAAAAGAGGACAGTTTCTTCCAGAAATGCCACATTTCTCCCAAATAGATCACATCTCCTCCAAGAAATACCAGGATTCCTCCTGAAATAGGACCTTTTCTCCCACAAATACCAGCCTTCTCCCCCGAAATAGGACAGTTTCTTCCAGACATGCCACATATCACCCAAATATATCACATCTTCTCCAAGAAATACCGCGTTTCCCCCTTCAAATAGGACCTTTTCACCTACAAATACCTCTTTTATCCCCAAAATAGAACAGTTTCTTCCAGAAATGCCACATTTCACCCAAACATATCACATCTTCTTCAAGAAATACCAGGATACCTCCTTCAAATAGGACCTTTTCACCCACAAATACCTCTTTTATCCCCAAAAGAGGACAGTTTCTTCCAGACATGCCACATTTCTCCCAAACATATCACATCTCCTCCAAGAAATACCAGGATTTCTCCTGTAATAGGACATTTTCTCCCACAAATACCAGCCTTTTCCCCCCAAAATACGACAGTTTCTTCCAGAAATGCCATATTTCTCCCAAATAGATCACATCTTCTCCAAGAAATACCAGGTTTTCCCCTGGAAATAGGAACTTTTCACCCACAAATACCTCTTTTATCCCCAAAAGAGGACAGTTTCTTCCAGAAAGGCCACATTACTCCCAAACATATCACATCTTCTCCAAGAAATGCCAGGGTTCCCCCTTCAAATAGGACCTGTTCAACCACAAATACCTGTTTTATCCCTCAAATTGGACATATTCTTCCAGAAATGCCAGATTTCTCCCAAATATATCACATCTTCTCCAAGAAATGCCAGGATACCCCCTTCAAATAGGACCTTTTCACCCACAAGTACCTGTTTTATGCCCAAAAGAGGACAGTTTCTTCAAGAAATGCCACATTTCTCCCAAACATATCACATCTCCTCCAAGAAATACCAGGATTTCTCCTGTAATAGGACCTTTTCTCCCACAAATACCAGCCTTTTCCCCCCGAAAGAGGACAGTTTCTTCCAGAAAGGCCACATTTCTCCCAAATATATCACATCTTCTCCAAGAAATACCAGGTTTTCCCCTGGAAATAGGACCTTTTCACCCACAAATACCTGTTCTATCCCCATAAGAGGACAGTTTATTCCAGAAATGCCACGTTTCTCCCAAACATATCACATCTTCTCCAAGAAATACCACGTTTCCCCCTTCAAATAGGACCTTTTCCCCAAAAAAACCTCTTTTATCCCCAAAAGAGGACATTTTCTTCCAGACATGCCACATTTCTCCCAAATATATCACATCTTCTCCAAGAAATACCAGGTTTCCCCCTTGTAATAAGACCTTTTCACCCACAAATACCTGTTTTATCCCCAAAAGAGGACAGTTTCTTCCAGAAAGGCCAGATTTCTCCCAAATATATCACATCTTCTCCAAGAAATACCAGCTTTCCCCCTTCAAATAGGACCTTTTCACCCACAAATACCTCCTGTATCCCCAAAAGAGGACAGTTTCTTCCAGACATGCCACATTTCTCCCAAATATATCACATCTTCTCCAAGAAATACCAGGGTTCCCCCTCTTCAAATAGGAACTTTTCACCAACAAATACATCTTTTATCCCCAAAAGAGGACATTTTCTTCCAGAAAGGCCACATTTCTCCCAAATATATCACATCTTCTCCAAGAAATACCACGTTTCCCCCTTCAAATAGGACCTTTTCACCCACAAATACCTCTTTTATCCCCAAAAGAGGACAGTTTCTTCCAGAAATGCCACATTTCTCCCAAATATATCACATCTTCTCCAAGAAATAACAGGTTTCCCCCTTCAAATACAACATTTTCACCCACAAATACCTGTTTTATCCCCAAAAGAGGACAGTTTCTTCCAGAAATGCCACATTTCTCCCAAATAGATCACATCTTCTCCAAGAAATACCAGCTTTCCCCCTTCAAATAGGACCTTTTCTCCCACAAATTCCTGTTTTATCCCTCAAATTGGACATATTCTTCCAGACATGCCACATTTCTCCCAAATATATCACATCTTCTCCAAGAAATACCACGGTTCCCCCTTAAAATAGGAAATTTTCACCCACAAATACCTGTTCTATCCCCATAAGAGGACAGTTTCTTCCAGAAATGCCACATTTCTCCCAAATATATCACATCTTCTCCAAGAAATACCAGGTTTCCCACTTCAAATAGGAACTTTTCACCCACTAATAACAGGCTTCTCCCCCCAAATACGACAGTTTCTTCCAGAAATGCCACATTTCTCCCAAATATATCACATCTTCTCCAAGAAATACCAGGTTTCCCCCTTCAAATAGGAAATTTTCCCCCACAAGTACCTGTTTTATCCCCAAAAGAGGACAGTTTCTTCCAGAAATGCCACATTTCTCCCAAATAGATCACATCTTCTCCAAGAAATACCAGCTTTCCCCCTTCAAATAGGACCTTTTCACCCACAAATACCTGTTTGATCCCCAAAAGAGGACAGTTTCTTCCAGAAATGCCACATTTCTCCCAAATAGATCACATCTCCTCCAAGAAATACCAGGATTCCTCCTGAAATAGGACCTTTTCTCCCACAAATACCAGCCTTCTCCCCCGAAATAGGACAGTTTCTTCCAGACATGCCACATATCACCCAAATATATCACATCTTCTCCAAGAAATACCGCGTTTCCCCCTTCAAATAGGACCTTTTCACCTACAAATACCTCTTTTATCCCCAAAATAGAACAGTTTCTTCCAGAAATGCCACATTTCACCCAAACATATCACATCTTCTTCAAGAAATACCAGGATACCTCCTTCAAATAGGACCTTTTCACCCACAAATACCTCTTTTATCCCCAAAAGAGGACAGTTTCTTCCAGACATGCCACATTTCTCCCAAACATATCACATCTCCTCCAAGAAATACCAGGATTTCTCCTGTAATAGGACATTTTCTCCCACAAATACCAGCCTTTTCCCCCCAAAATACGACAGTTTCTTCCAGAAATGCCATATTTCTCCCAAATAGATCACATCTTCTCCAAGAAATACCAGGTTTTCCCCTGGAAATAGGAACTTTTCACCCACAAATACCTCTTTTATCCCCAAAAGAGGACAGTTTCTTCCAGAAAGGCCACATTACTCCCAAACATATCACATCTTCTCCAAGAAATGCCAGGGTTCCCCCTTCAAATAGGACCTGTTCAACCACAAATACCTGTTTTATCCCTCAAATTGGACATATTCTTCCAGAAATGCCAGATTTCTCCCAAATATATCACATCTTCTCCAAGAAATGCCAGGATACCCCCTTCAAATAGGACCTTTTCACCCACAAGTACCTGTTTTATGCCCAAAAGAGGACAGTTTCTTCAAGAAATGCCACATTTCTCCCAAACATATCACATCTCCTCCAAGAAATACCAGGATTTCTCCTGTAATAGGACCTTTTCTCCCACAAATACCAGCCTTTTCCCCCCGAAAGAGGACAGTTTCTTCCAGAAAGGCCACATTTCTCCCAAATATATCACATCTTCTCCAAGAAATACCAGGTTTTCCCCTGGAAATAGGACCTTTTCACCCACAAATACCTGTTCTATCCCCATAAGAGGACAGTTTATTCCAGAAATGCCACGTTTCTCCCAAACATATCACATCTTCTCCAAGAAATACCACGTTTCCCCCTTCAAATAGGACCTTTTCCCCAAAAAAACCTCTTTTATCCCCAAAAGAGGACATTTTCTTCCAGACATGCCACATTTCTCCCAAATAGATCACATCTTCTCCAAGAAATACCAGGTTTCCCCCTTGTAATAAGACCTTTTCACCCACAAATACCTGTTTTATCCCCAAAAGAGGACAGTTTCTTCCAGAAAGGCCAGATTTCTCCCAAATATATCACATCTTCTCCAAGAAATACCAGCTTTCCCCCTTCAAATAGGACCTTTTCACCCACAAATACCTCCTGTATCCCCAGAAGAGGACAGTTTCTTCCAGACATGCCACATTTCTCCCAAATATATCACATCTTCTCCAAGAAATACCAGGGTTCCCCCTCTTCAAATAGGAACTTTTCACCCACAAATACATCTTTTATCCCCAAAAGAGGACATTTTCTTCCAGAAAGGCCACATTTCTCCCAAATATATCACATCTTCTCCAAGAAATACCACGTTTCCCCCTTCAAATAGGACCTTTTCACCCACAAATACCTCTTTTATCCCCAAAAGAGGACAGTTTCTTCCAGAAATGCCACATTTCTCCCAAATATATCACATCTTCTCCAAGAAATAACAGGTTTCCCCCTTCAAATACAACATTTTCACCCACAAATACCTGTTTTATCCCCAAACGAGGACAGTATCTTCCAGAAATGCCACATTTCTCCCAAATATACCTCATCTTCTCCAAGAAATACCAGCTTTCCCCCTTCAAATAGGACCTTTTCACCCACAAATTCCTGTTTTATCCCTCAAATTGGACATATTCTTCAAGAAATGCCAGATTTCTCTCAAATATATCACATCTTCTCCAAGAAATACCACGTTTCCCTTTTCAAATAGGACCTTCTCACCCACAAATACCTGTTTTATCCCCAAAATAGGACATATTCTTCAAGAAATGCCAGATTTCTCCCAAATATATCACATCTTCTCCAAGAAATACCACGTTTCCCCCTTCAAATAGGACCTTTTCACCCACAAATACCTCTTTTATCCCCAGAAGAGGACAGTTTCTTCCAGAAATGCCACATTTCTCCCAAATATATCACATCTTCTCCAAGAAATACCACCTTTCCCCCTTCAAATAGGACCTTTTCACCCACTAATACCTCTTTTATCCCCAAAAGAGGACAGTTTCTTCCAGAAAGGCCACATTTCTCCCAAATATATCACATCTTCTCCAAGAAATACCAGGTTTCCCCCTTCAAATACAACGTTTTCACCCACAAATACCTCTTTTATCCCCAAAATAGGACAGTTTCTTCCAGAAATGCCACATTTCTCCCAAATATATCACATCTTCTCCAAGAAATACCAGCTTTCCCCCTTCAAATAGGACCTTTTCACCCACAAATACCTCTTTTATCCCCCAAATAGGACATTTTCTTCCAGACATGCCACATTTCTCCCAAATATATCATATCTTCTCCAAGAAATACCAGGTTTCCCCCTTCAAATAGGACCTTTTCACCCACACATACCTGTTTTATCCCTCAAATTGGACATATTCTTCCAGAAATGCCAGATTTCTCCCAAATATATCACATCTTCTCCAAGAAATACCAGGTTTCACCCTGGAAATAGGACCTTTTCACCCACAAATACCTCTTTTATCCCCAAAAGAGGACAGATTCTTCCAGAAATGCCACATTTCTCCCAAATATATCACATCTTCTCAAAGAAATAACAGGTTTCCCCATTCAAATAGGACCTTTTCACCCACTAATACCAGGCTTCTCCCCCCAAATAAGACATTTTCTTCCAGACATGCCACATTTCTCCCAAATATATCACGTCTTCTCCAAGAAATACCAGCTTTCCCCCTTCAAATAGGACCTTTTCCCCCAAAAAACTCTTTTATCCCCAAAAGAGGACAGTTTCTTCCAGAAATGCCACATTTCTCCCAAATATATCACATCTTCTCCAAGAAATACCACGTTTCCCCCTTCAAATAGGACCTTTTCACCCACAAATACCTGTTTTATCCCCAAAAGAGGACAGTTTCTTCCAGAAATGCCACATTTCTCCCAAATATATCACATCTCCTCCAAGAAATTCCAGGATTCCTCCTGAAATACGACCTTTTCACCCACAAATACCTCTTTTATCCCCAAAAGAGGACAGTTTCTTCCAGAAATGCCACATTTCTCCCAAACATATCACATCTTCTCCAAGAAATACCAGGTTTCCCCCTTCAAATAGGACCTTTTCACCCACACATACCTGTTTTATCCCTCAAATTGGACATATTCTTCCAGAAATGCCAGATTTCTCCCAAATATATCACATCTTCTCCAAGAAATACCAGGTTTCACCCTGGAAATAGGACCTTATCACCCACAAATACCTCTTTTATCCCCAAAAGAGGACAGTTTCTTCCAGAAAGGCCACATTTCTCCCAAATATATCACATCTTCTCCAAGAAATACCACGTTTCCCCCTTCAAATAGGACCTTTTCACCCACAAATACCTCTTTTATCCCCAAAAGAGGACAGTTTCTTCCAGAAAGGCCACATTTCTCCCAAATATATCACATCTTCTCCAAGAAATACCAGGGTTCCCCCTTCAAATAGGACCTTTTCACCCACAAATACCTCTTTTATCCCCAGAAGAGGACAGTTTCTTCCTGACATGCCACATTTCTCCCAAATATATCACATCTTCTCCAAGAAATTCCAGGTTTCCCCCTTCAAATAGGACCTTTTCACCCACAAATACCTCTTTTATCCCCAAAAGAGGACAGTTTCTTCCAGAAATGCCAGATTTCTCCCAAATAGATCACATCTTCTCCAAGAAATAACACGTTTCCCCCTTCAAATACAACGTTTTCACCCACAAATACCTGTTTTATCCCCAAAAGAGGACATTTTCTTCCAGAAATGCCACATTTCTCCCAAATATATCACATCTTCTCCAAGAAATACCAGGTTTCCCCCTTCAAATAGGACCTTTTCACCCACAAATACCTCTTTTATCCCCAAAAGAGGACAGTTTCTTCCAGAAATGCCACATTTCTCCCAAATATATCACATCTTCTCCAAGAAATACCAGCTTTCCTCCTGAAATAGGACCTTGTCACCCACAGATTCCTGTTTTATGCCTTTGTTCCGAGCGACTTTTCGTTTTGGAGTGTTTATCCGATGCTACACTTCAGCATTCTGTGACGAATAAAATAGATGAGGAAAGGCCCACTAATAAGGCAGCTAGAAGGTCCAGTAGCCACACACATTGTGCTTTCAGGGAGGACGTTCCAGAAAGTCGACAGTTGTGGCTTCTTTCCTGCGGAGAAAAAAACACCTTTTTTCAGGCAATGCAGGACGCTGAATTCGCACCTTCTCGGCATAGGAATACCGCTCCTTCGCTCTCGTGGCTCGAAAGCGGCACTCGCTCTGAACCGCTCCGGAGAGTCTGCAGTTGCTGTCCGGTCCATCGCGGTTCTGCCCGAGTGCCGCTTGCAGCCTTCAGCAGCGCTCTCGTTTCTCTCGGATGCCGGGAAAGAGCGACTTCAGCCGAATGCTTGTGCTCCGACGAGTGAGCGGCTTCTTCTGCGCACATCGCAATGGAGCGCTTCTGACTTCTCCTTCTGTCCATGCAGAATGCACTACTCTTCTCTCTCATTCTTATCCCTTTTTCCGAGCGACATTTCGTTTTGGAGTGTTTATCCGATGCTACATTCAGCATTCTGTGACGAATAGAGTAGAAGTGGAAACCACACTAATAAGGCAGCTAGAAGTTCGAGGAGCAACGCACGCAGTGCTTTCAGGGAGGACGTTCCAGAAAGTCGAGAGTTGTGGCTTGTTTCCTGCGGAGAAAAAACCCCCTGTTTTCAGGCAATGCAGTAGGCTGAATTCGCTCGTTCTCGGCATAGGAATGCCGCTCCTCCTCTCTCGTGGCTCGAAAGCGGCATTTGCGCTGAACCACACCGGACAGTCTGCAGTTGCAGACTACTGAATAGCCTGAAAACAGGGGGTTTTTTCTCCGCAGGAAAGAAGCCACAACTCTCGACTTTCTGGAACGTCCTCCCTGAAAGCACAATGTGTGTGGCTACTGGACCTTCTAGCTGCCTTATCAGTGGGGCTTTCCTCATCTATTTTATTCGTCACAGAATGCTGAAGTGTAGCAGCGGATAAACACTCAAAAATGAAAAGTCGCTCGGAACAAAGGGATAAAACAGGAATCTGTGGGTGACAAGGTCCTATTTCAGGAGGAAAGCTGGTATTTCTTGGAGAAGATGTGATATATTTGGGAGAAATCAGGCATTTCTGGAAGAAACTGTCCTCTTTTGGGGATAAAAGAGGTATTTGTGGGTGAAAAGGTCCTATTTGAAGGGGGAAACGTGGTATTTCTTGGAGATGATGTGATATATTTGGGAGAAATGTGGCATGTCTGGAAGAAACTGTCGTATTTTGGGGATAAAAGAGGTATTTGTGGGTGAAAAGGTCCTATTTGAAGTTGGAAACCTGGTATTTCTTGGAGAAGATGTGATCTATTTGGGAGAAATGTGGCCTTTCTGGAAGAAAATGTCCTATTTGGGGGGAGAAGGGTGGTATCTGTGGGAGAAAAGTTCCTATTTCAGGAGGAAACCTGGTATTTCTTGGAGAAGATGTGATATATTTGGGAGAAATGTGGCATTTCTGGAAGAAACTGTCCTCTTCTGGGGATAAAAGAGGTATTTGTGGGTGAAAAGGTCCTATTTGAAGGGGGAAACCTGGTATTTCTTGGAGAAGATGTGATCTATTTGGGAGAAATGTGGCATGTCTGGAAGAAACTGTCCTCTTTTGGGGGATAAAACAGGTATTTGTGGGAGAAAAGGTCCAATTTGAAGGGGGAAACCTGTTATTTCTTGGAGAAGATGTGATATATTTGGGAGAAATGTGGCCTTTCTGGAAGAAAATGTCCAATTTGGGGGGAGAAGGCTGGTAGTTTTGGGTGAGAAGGTCCTATTTCAGGAGGAATCCTGGTATTTCTTGGAGAAGATGTGATATATTTGGGAGAAATGTGGCATTTCTGGAAGAAACTGTCCAATTTGGGGGGAGAAGGCTGGTAGTTTTGGGTGAGAAGATCCTATTTCAGGAGGAATCCCGGCATTTCTTGGAGAAGATGTGATATATTTGGGAGAAATGTGGCCTTTCCGGAAGAAACTGTCCTCTTTTGGGGATAAAAGAGGTATTAGTGGTTGAAAAGATCCTATTTCCAGGGGGAAACCTGGTATTTCTTTGAGAAGATGTGATATATTTGGGAGAAATGTGGCATGTCTGGAAGAAACTGTCCTATTTGGGGGGAGAAGCCTGCTATTAGTGGGTGAAAAGGTCCTATTTGAAGGGGGAAAGCTGGTATTTCTAGGAGAAGATGTGATCTATTTGGGAGAAATGTGGCATTTCTGGAAGAAACTGTCCTCTTTTGGGGATAAAGGAGGTATTTGTGGTTGAAAAGGTCCTATTTGAAGGGGCAACCCTGGTATTTCTTGGAGAAGATGTGATATATTTGGGAGAAATGTGGCATTTCAGGAAGAAACTGTCCTATTTTGGGGATAAAAGAGGTATTTGTGGGTGAAAAGGTCCTATTTGAAGGGGGAAACCTGGTATTTCTTGGAGAAGATGTGATCTATTTGGGAGAAATCTGGAATTTCTGGAAGAAACTGTCCTCTTTTGGGGATAAAACAGGTATTTGTGGGTGAAAATTTCCTATTTGAAGGGGGAAACGTGGTATTTCTTGGAGAAGATGTTATATATTTGGGAGAAATGTGGCATTTCTGGAATAAACTGTCCTCTTTTGGGGATAAAAGAGGTATTTGTGGGTGAAAAGGTCCTATTTGATGGGGGAAACGTGGTATATCTTGGAGAAGATGTGATATATTTGGGAGAAATCTGGCATTTCTGGAAGAATATGTTCAATTTGAGGGATAAAACAGGTATTTGTGGTTGAAAAGGTCCTATTTGAAGGGGGAAACCTGGTATTTCTTGGAGAAGATGTGATCTATTTGGGAGAAATGTGGCATGTCTGGAAGAAACTGTCCTGTTTTGGGGATAAAACAGGTATTTGTGGGTGAAAAGGTCCTATTTGAAGGGGGAAACCTGGTATTTCTTGGAGAAGATGTGGTATATTTGGGAGAAATGTGGCATTTCTGGAAGAAACTGTCCTCTTTTGGGGATAAAACAGGTATTTGTGGGTGAAAACGTTGTATTTGAAGGGGGAAACCTGTTATTTCTTGGAGAAGATGTGATCTATTTGGGAGAAATGTGGCATGTCTGGAAGAAACTGTCCTCTTTTGGGGATAAAAGAGGTATTTGTGGGTGAAAAGGTCCTATTTGAAGGGGGAACCCTGGTATTTCTTGGAGAAGATGTGATCTATTTGGGAGAAATGTGGCATGTCTGGAAGAAACTGTCCTCTTTTGGGGATAAAAGAGGTATTTGTGGGTGATAAGGTCCTATTTGAAGGGGGAACCCTGGTATTTCTTGGAGAAGATGTGATATATTTGGGAGAAATGTGGCATTTCTGGAAGAAACTGTCCTCTTTTGGGGATAAAACAGGTATTAGTGGGTGGAAAGTTCCTCTTTGAAGGGGGAAAGCTGGTATTTCTTGGAGAAGATGTGATCTATTTGGGAGTAATGTGGCATGTCTGGAAGTAAATGTCCAATTTGGGGGGAGAAGGCTGGTAGTTTTGGGTGAGAAGGTCCTATTTCCGGAGGAATCCTGGTATTTCTTGGAGAAGATGTGATATATTTGGGAGAAATGTGGCATTTCTGGAAGAAACTGTCCTCTTTTGGGGATAAAAGAGGTATTAGTGGTTGAAAAGGTCCTATTTCCCCGGGGAAACCTGGTATTTCTTGGAGAAGATGTGATATATTTGGGAGAAATGTGGCATTTCTGGAAGAAAATGTCCTCTTTTGGGGATAAAAGAGGTATTTCATGGAGAAAAGGTCCTAAATCAAGGGGGAAACCTGGTATTTCTTGGAGAAGATGTGATATATTTGGGAGGAATGTGGCATGTCTGGAAGAAACTGTCCTCTTTTGGGGATAAAAGAGGTATTTGTGGGTGAAAAGGTCCTATTTCAGGAGGAATCCTGGTATTTCTTGGAGAAGATGTGATATATTTGGGAGAAATGTGGCCTTTCTATAAGAAACTGTCCTTTTTTGGGGATAAAAGAGGTATTTGTGGGTGAAAAGGTCCTATTTGAAGGGGGAAACCTGGTATTTCTTGGAGAAGATGTGATATATTTGGGAGAAATGTGGCATGTCTGGAAGAAAATGTCCTGTTTTGGTGATAAAACAGTTATTTGTGGGAGAAAAGGTCCTATTTGAAGGGGGAACCGTGGTATTTCTTGGAGGAGATGTGATCTATTTGGGAGAAATGTGGCATGTCTGGAAGAAACTGTCCTCTTTTGGGGATAAAACAGGTACTTGTGGGTGAAAAGGTCCTAAATCAAGGGGGAAAGCTGGTATTTCTTGGAGAAGATGTGATATGTTAGGGTGAAATGTGGCATTTCTGGAAGAAAATGTCCTATTTGGGGGGAGAAGGGTGGTATTTGTGGGAGAAAAGTTCCTATTTCAGGAGGAATCCTGGTATTTCTTGGAGGAGATGTGATATGTTTGGGAGAAATGTGCCATTTCTGGAAGAAACTGACCTCTTTTGGGGATAAAAGAGGTATTTGTGGGTGAAAAGGTCCTATTTGAAGGGGGAAACCTGGTATTTCTTGGAGAAGATGTGATAAGTTTGGGAGAAATATGGCATTTCTGGAAGAATATGTCCAATTTGAGGGATAAAAGAGGTATTTGTGGTTGAAAAGGTCCTATTTGAAGGGGGAAACGTGGTATTTGTTGGAGAAGATGTGATATATTTGGGAGAAATGTGGCATGTCTGGAAGAAACTGCCCTATTTTGGGGAAAAAACAGGTATTTGTGGGTGAAAAGGTCCTATTTGAAGGGGGAAAGCTGGTATTTCTTGGAGAAGATGTGGTATATTTGGGAGAAATGTGGCATTTCTGGAAGAAACTGTCCTCTTTTGGGGATAAAAAAGGTATTTGCGGGTGATAAGGTCCTATTTGAAGGGGGAAAGCTGGTATTTGTGGGCGAAGATGTGATATATTTGGGAGAAATGTGGCATTTCTGGAAGAAACTGTCCTCTTTTGGGGATAAAAGAGGTATTTGTGGGTGAAAAGGTCCTATTTGAAGGGGGAAACCTGGTATTTCTTGGAGAAGATGTGATATATTTGGGAGAAATGTGGCATTTCTGGAAGAAACTGTCCTATTTTGGGGATAAAAGTGGTATTTGTGGGTGATAAGGTCCTATTTGAAGGGGGAAAGCAGGTATTTCTTGGAGAAGATGTGATATATTTGGGAGAAATGTGGCATGTCTGGAAGAAGCTGTCCTATTTTGGGGATAAAAGAGGTATTTGTGGGTGAAAAGGTCCTATTTGAAGGGGGAAAGCTGGTATTTCTTGGAGAAGATGTGATATATTTGGGAGAAATGTGGCATGTCTGGAAGAAACTGTCCTCTTTTGGGGATAAAAGAGGTATTTGTGGGAGAAAAGGTCCTATTTGAAGGGGGAAAGCTGGTATTTCTTGGAGAAGATGTGATATATTTGGGAGAAATGTGGCATTTCTGGAAGAAACTGTCCTCTTTTGGGGATAAAAGAGGTATTAGTGGTTGAAAAGTTCCTATTTCCAGGGGGAAACCTGGTATTTCTTGGAGAAGATGTGATATATTTGGGAGAAATGTGGCATTTCTGGAAGAAAATGTCCTCTTTGGGGGATAAAAGAGGTATTTCATGGAGAAAAGGTCCTATTTGAAGGGGGAGACGTGGTATTTCTTGGAGAAGATGTGATATATTTGGGAGAAATGTGGCATTTCTGGAAGAAACTGTCGTATTTTGGGCATAAAACAGGTATTTGTGGTTGAAAAGTCCTATTTGAAGGGGGAAACGTGGTATTTCTTGGAGAAGATGTGATATATTTGGGAGAAATGTGGCATGTCAGGAAGAAACTGTCCTATTTGGGGATAAAAGAGGTATTTGTGGGTGAAAAGGTCCTATTTCGAGGGGGAAACCTGGTATTTCTTGGAGAAGATGTGATATATTTGGGAGAAATGAGGCATTTCTGGAAGAAACTGTCCAATTTGTGGGGAGAAGGCTGGTATTAGTGGGTGAGAAGGTCCTATTTCAGGAGGAATCCTGGTATTTCTTGGAGAAGATGTGATATATTTGGGAGAAATGTGGCATGTCTGGAAGAAACTGTCCTATTTGGGGATAAAACAGGAATTTGTGGGTGAAAAGGTCCTATTTGAAGGGGGAAAGCTGGTATTTCTTGGAGAAGATGAGGTATATTTGGGAGAAATGTGGCATTTCTGGAAGAAACTGTCCTCTTTTGGGGATAAAAGAGGTATTTGTGGGTGAAAAGGTCCTATTTGAAGGGGGAAAGCTGGTATTTCTTGGAGAAGATGTGATATATTTGGGAGAAATGTGGCATGTCAGGAAGAAACTGTCCTCTTTTGGGGATAAAAAAGGTATTTGTGGGTGATAAGGTCCTATTTGAAGGGGGAACCCTGGTATTTCTTGGAGAAGATGTGATCTATTTGGGAGAAATATGGCATTTCTGGAAGAAGCTGTCCTTTTTTGGGGATAAAAGAGGTATGTGTGGGTGAAAAGGTCCTATTTCCAGGAGAAAACCTGGTATTTCTTGGAGAAGATGTGATATATTTGGGAGAAATGTGGCATGTCTGGAAGAAACTGTCCTGTTTTGGGGATAAAAGAGGTATTTGTGGGTGAAAAGGTCCTATTTGAAGGGAGAACCGTGGTATTTCTTGGAGGAGATGTGATCTATTTGGGAGAAATGTGGCATGTCTGGAAGAAACTGTCCTCTTTTGGGGATAAAACAGGTACTTGTGGGTGAAAAGGTCCTATTTGAAGGGGGAAAGCTGGTATTTCTTGGAGAAGATGTGATATATTTGGGAGAAATCTGGCCATTCTGGAAGAAACTGTCCTCTTTTGGGGATAAAACAGGTATTTGTGGGTGAAAATTTCGTATTTGAAGGGGGAAACCCGGTATTTCTTGGAGAAGATATGATATATTTGGGATAAATGTGGCATTTCTGGAAGAAACTGTCCTCTTTTGGGGATAAAAGAGGTATTTGTGGTTGAAAAGGTCCTATTTGAAGGGGGAAACCTGTTATTTCTTGGAGAAGATGTGATCTATTTGGGAGAAATGTGGCATTTCTCGAAGAAACTGTCCTCTTATGGGGATAGAAAAGGTATTTGTGGGTGAAAAGGTCCTATTTGAAGGGGGAAAACCTGGTATTTCTTGGAGAAGATGTGATCTATTTTGGAGAAATGTGGCATGTCTGGAAGAAACTGTCCTATTTTGGGGATAAAACTGGTAGTTGTGGGTGAAAAGATCGTATTTGAAGGGGGAACCCTGGTATTTCTTGGAGAAGATGTGGTATATTTGGGAGAAATGTGGCATTTCTGGAAGAAACTGTCCTCTTTTGGGGATAAAACAGGTATTTGTGGGTGAAAACGTTGTATTTGAAGTTGGAATCCTGGCATTTCTTGGAGAAGATGTGATATATTTGGGAGAAATGTGGCATTCCTGGAGGAAACTGTCCTATTTAGGGGATAAAAGAGGTATTTGTGGGTGAAAAGGTCCTATTTGAAGAGGGAACCCTGGTATTTCTTGGAGAAGATGTGATCTATTTGGGAGAAATGTGGCCTTTCTGGAAGAAACTGTCCTCTTTTGGGGATAAAAGAGGTATTTGTGGGAGAAAAGGTCCTATTTGAAGGGGGAAAGCTGGTATTTCTTGGAGAAGATGTGATATATTTGGGAGAAATGTGGCATTTCTGGAAGAAAATGTCCAATTTGGGGGGAGAAGGCTGGTAGTTTTGGGTGAGAAGGTCCTATTTCAGGAGGAATCCTGGCATTTCTTGGAGAAGATGTGATATATTTGGGAGAAATGTGGCATTTCTGGAAGAAACTGTCCTCTTTTGGGGATGAAAGAGGTATTAGTGGTTGATAAGTTCCTATTTCCAGGGGGAAACCTGGTATTTCTTGGAGAAGATGTGATATATTTGGGAGAAATGTGGCATTTCTGGAAGAAAATGTCCTCTTTGGGGGATAAAAGAGGTATTTCATGGAGAAAAGGTCCTATTTGAAGGGGGAGACGTGGTATTTCTTGGAGAAGATGTGATATATTTGGGAGAAATGTGGCATTTCTGGAAGAAACTGTCGTATTTTGGGCATAAAACAGGTATTTGTGGTTGAAAAGTCCTATTTGAAGGGGGAAACGTGGTATTTCTTGGAGAGGATGTGATATATTTGGGAGAAATGTGGCATGTCAGGAAGAAACTGTCCTATTTGGGGATAAAAGAGGTATTTGTGGGTGAAAAGGTCCTATTTCGAGGGGGAAACCTGGTATTTCTTGGAGAAGATGTGATATATTTGGGAGAAATGAGGCATTTCTGGAAGAAACTGTCCAATTTGTGGGGAGAAGGCTGGTATTAGTAGGTGAGAAGGTCCTATTTCAGGAGGAATCCTGGTATTTCTTGGAGAAGATGTGATATATTTGGGAGAAATGTGGCATGTCTGGAAGAAACAGTCCTATTTGGGGATAAAACAGGAATTTGTGGGTGAAAAGGTCCTATTTGAAGGGGGAAAGCTGGTATTTCTTGGAGAAGATGAGGTATATTTGGGAGAAATGTGGCATTTCTGGAAGAAACTGTCCTCTTTTGGGGATAAAAGAGGTATTTGAGGGTGAAAAGGTCCTATTTGAAGGGGGAAAGCTGGTATTTCTTGGAGAAGATGTGATATATTTGGGAGAAATGTGGCATGTCAGGAAGAAACTGTCCTCTTTTGGGGATAAAAGAGGTATTTGTGGGTGAAAAGGTCCTATTTGAAGGGGGAACCCTGGTATTTCTTGGAGAAGATGTGATCTATTTGGGAGAAATGTGGCATTTCTGGAAGAAACTGTCCTTTTTTGGGGATAAAAGAGGTATGTGTGGGTGAAAAGGTCCTATTTCCAGGAGAAAACCTGGTATTTCTTGGAGAAGATGTGATATATTTGGGAGAAATGTGGCATGTCTGGAAGAAAATGTCCTGTTTTGGGGATAAAAGAGGTATTTGTGGGTGAAAAGGTCCTATTTGAAGGGGGAACCGTGGTATTTCTTGGAGGAGATGTGATCTATTTGGGAGAAATGTGGCATGTCTGGAAGAAACTGTCCTCTTTTGGGGATAAAACAGGTACTTGTGGGTGAAAAGGTCCTATTTGAAGGGGGAAAGCTGGTATTTCTTGGAGAAGATGTCATATATTTGGGAGAAATCTGGCCATTCTGGAAGAAACTGTCCTCTTTTGGGGATAAAAGAGGTATTTGTGGGTGAAAATTTCATATTTGAAGGGGGAAACCCGGTATTTCTTGGAGAAGATATGATATATTTGGGATAAATGTGGCATTTCTGGAAGAAACTGTCCTCTTTTGGGGATAAAAGAGGTATTTGTTGTTGAAAAGGTCCTATTTGAAGGGGGAAACCTGGTATTTCTTGGAGAAGATGTGATATATTTGGGAGAAATGTGGCATTTCTCGAAGAAACTGTCCTCTTATGGGATAGAAAAGGTATTTGTGGGTGAAAAGGTCCTATTTGAAGGGGGAAAACCTGGTATTTCTTGGAGAAGATGTGATCTATTTTGGAGAAATGTGGCATGTCTGGAAGAAACTGTCCTATTTTGGGGATAAAACAGGTATTTGTGGGTGAAAAGATCGTATTTGAAGGGGGAACCCTGGTATTTCTTGGAGAAGATGTGATCTATTTGGGAGAAATGTGGCATTTCTGGAAGAAACTGTCCTCTTTTGGGGATAAAACAGGTATTTGTGGGTGAAAACGTTGTATTTGAAGTTGGAATCCTGGCATTTCTTGGAGAAGATGTGATATATTTGGGAGAAATGTGGCATTCCTGGAGGAAACTGTCCTATTTAGGGGATAAAAGAGGTATTTGTGGGTGAAAAGGTCCTATTTGAAGGGGGAACCCTGGTATTTCTTGGAGAAGATGTGATCTATTTGGGAGAAATGTGGCCTTTCTGGAAGAAACTGTCCTCTTTTGGGGATAAAAGAGGTATTTGTGGGTGATAAGGTCCTATTTGAAGGGGGAAATCTGGTATTTCTTGGAGAAGATGAGATATATTTGGGAGAAATGTGGCAAGTCTGGAAGAAGCTATCCTATTTTGTGGATAAAACAGGTATTTGTGGGTGAAAAGGTCCAATTTGAAGGGGGAAACCTGGTATTTCTTGGAGAAGATGTGATCTATTTGGGAGAAATGTGGCATGTCTGGAAGAAACTGTCCTCTTTTGGGGATCTAACAGGTATTTGTGGGAGAAAAGGTCCTATTTGAAGGGGGAAAGCTGGTATTTCTTGGAGAAGATGTGATCTGTTTGGGGGAAATGTGGCATTTCTGGAAGAAAATGTCCAATTTGGGGGGAGAAGGCTGGTAGTTTTCGGTGAGAAGGTCCTATTTCAGGAGGAATCCTGGTATTTCTTGGAGAAGATGTGATATATTTGGGAGAAATGTGGCATTTCTGGATGAAAATGTCCAATTTGGGGATAAAAGAGGTATAAGTGGTTGAAAAGATCCTATTTGAAGGGGGAAACCTGGTATTTCTTGGAGAAGATGTGATATATTTGGGAGAAATGTGGCATTTCTGGATGAAAATGTCCTCTTTTGGGGATAAAAGAGGTATTTCCTGGAGAAAAGGTCCTAATTCAAGGGGGAAACCTGATATTTCTTGGAGAAGATGTGATATATTTGGGAGAAACGTGGCATGTCAGGAAGAAACTGTCGTATTTTGGGCATAAAACAGGTATTTGTGGTTGAAAAGGTCCTATTTGAAGGGGGAAACGTGGTATTTGTTGGAGAAGATGTGATATATTTGGGAGAAATGTGGCATTTCTGGAAGAAACTGTCCTATTTTGGGTATAAAAGAGGTATGTGAGGGTGAAAAGGTCCTATTTGAAGGGGGAAAGCTGGTGTTTCTTGGAGAAGATGTGATCTATTTGCGAGAAATGAGGCATTTCTGGAAGAAACTGTCCAATTTGTGGGGAGAAGCCTGGTATTAGTGGGTGAGAATGTCCTATTTCAGGAGGAATCCTGGTATTTCTTGGAGAAGATGTGATATATTTGGGAGAAATGTGGCATTTCTGGAAAAACTGTCCTCTTTTGGGGATAAAAGAGGTATTTTTGGGTGATATGGTCCTATTTGAAGGGGGAAAACGTGGTATTTCTTGGAGAAGATGTGATATATTTGGGAGAAATGTGGCATTTCTGGAAGAAACTGTCCTCTTTTGGGGATAAACCAGGTATTTGTGGGTGAAAAGGTCCTATTTGAAGGGGGAACCCTGGTATTTCTTGGAGAAGATGTGATATATTTGGGAGAAATGTGGCATGTCTGGAAGAAACTGTCCTATTTTGGGGATAAAAGAGGTATGTGTGGGTGAAAAGGTCCTATTTCCAGGGGAAAACCTGGTATTTCTTGGAGAAGATGTGATATATTTGGGAGAAATGTGGCATGTCTGGAAGAAAATGTCCTATTTGGGGGGAGAAGGCTGGTACTTGTGGGAGAAAAGGTCCTATTTCAGGAGGAATCCTGGTATTTCTTGGAGGAGATGTGATATGTTTGGGAGAAATGTGGCCTTTCTGGAAGAAACTGTCCTCTTTTGGGGATACAAGAGGTATTTGTGGGTGAAAAGGTCCTATTTGAAGGGGGAAACCTGGTATTTCTTGGAGAAGATGTGGTATATTAGGGAGAAATGTGGCATTTCTGGAAGAAACTGTCCTCTTTTGGGGATAAAACAGGTATTTGTGTTTGAAAACGTTGTATTTGAAGGGGGAAACCTCTTATTTCTTGGAGAAGATGTGATATATTTGGGAGAAATGTGGCATTCCTGGAAGAAACTGTCCTCTTTTGGGGATAAAAGAGGTATTTGTGGGTGAAAAGGTCCTATTTGAAGGTGGAAACCTGGTATTTCTTGGAGAAGATGTGATCAATTTGGGAGAAATGTGGCATTTCTGGAAGAAACTGTCCTCTTTTGGGGATAAAAGAGGTATTTGTGGGTGAAAAGGTCCTATTTGAAGGGGGAAAGCTGGTATTTCTTGGAGAAGATGTGATATATTTGGGAGAAATGTGGCATGTCTGGAAGAAGCAGTCCTATTTTGGGGATAAAACAGGTATTTGTGGGTGAAAAGGTCCTATTTGAAGGGGGAAACCTGGTATTTCTTGGAGAAGATTTGATCTATTTGGGAGAAATGTGGCATGTCTGGAAGAAACTGTCCTCTTTTGGGGATAAAAAAGGTATTTGTGGGTGAGAAGGTCATATTTGAAGGGGGAAAGCTGGTATTTCTTGGAGAAGATGTGATCTATTTGGGAGAAATGTGGCATTTCTGGAAGAAAATGTCTTATTTGGGGGGAGAAGGCTGGTAGTTTTGGGTGAGAATGTCCTATTTCAGGAGGAATCCTGGCACTTCTTGGAGAAGATGTGAACTATTTGGAAGAAATGTGGCATTTCTGGAAGAAACTGTCCTCTTTTGGGGATAAAAGTGGTATTTGTGGGTGAAAAGGTCCTATTTGAAGGGGGAAACCTGGTATTTCTTGGAGAAGATGTGATCTATTTGGGAGAAATGTGGCATGTCTGGAAGAAACTGTCCTCTTCTGGGTATAAAAGAGGTATGTGTGGGTGAAAAGGTCCTATTTGAAGGGGGAAACCTGGTATTTCTTGGAGAAGATGTGATATATTTGGGAGAAATGTGGCATGTCTGGAAGAAAATGTCCTATATTGGGGAAGAAGGCTGGTACTTGTGGGAGAAAAGGTCCTATTTCAGGAGGAATTCTGGTATTTCTGGGAGGAGATGTGATACGTTTGGGAGAAATGTGGCATGTCTGGAAGAAGCTGTCCTATTTTGGGGATAAAACAGGTATTTGTGGGTGAAAAGGTCCTATTTGAAGGGGGAAACCTGGTATTTCTTGGAGAAGATGTGATATATTTGGGAGAAATGTGGCATTTCTGGAAGAAACTGTCCTATTTTGTGGATAAAAGAGGTATTTGTGGGTGAAAAGGTCCTAATTGAAGGGGGAAAGCTGGTATCTCTTGGAGAAGATGTGATCTATTTGGGAGAAATGTGGCCTTTCTGGAAGAAACTGTCCTCTTTTGGGGATAAAAGAGGTATTTGTGGGTGATAAGGTCCTATTTGAAGGGGGAAAGCTGGTATTTCTTGGAGAAGATGAGATATATTTGGGAGAAATGTGGCAAGTCTGGAAGAAGCTATCCTATTTTGTGGATAAAACAGGTATTTGTGGGTGAAAAGGTCCAATTTGAAGGGGGAAACCTGGTATTTCTTGGAGAAGATGTGATCTATTTGGGAGAAATGTGGCATGTCTGGAAGAAACTGTCCTCTTTTGGGGATCTAACAGGTATTTGTGGGAGAAAAGGTCCTATTTGAAGGGGGAAAGCTGGTATTTCTTGGAGAAGATGTGATCTATTTGGGGGAAATGTGGCATTTCTGGAAGAAAATGTCCAATTTGGGGGGAGAAGGCTGGTAGTTTTCGGTGAGAAGGTCCTATTTCAGGAGGAATCCTGGTATTTCTTGGAGAAGATGTGATATATTTGGGAGAAATGTGGCATTTCTGGAAGAAAATGTCCAATTTGGGGATAAAAGAGGTATAAGTGGTTGAAAAGATCCTATTTGAAGGGGGAAACCTGGTATTTCTTGGAGAAGATGTGATATATTTGGGAGAAATGTGGCATTTCTGGATGAAAATGTCCTCTTTTGGGGATAAAAGAGGTATTTCCTGGAGAAAAGGTCCTAATTCAAGGGGGAAACCTGATATTTCTTGGAGAAGATGTGATATATTTGGGAGAAATGTGGCATGTCATGAAGAAACTGTCGTATTTTGGGCATAAAACAGGTATTTGTGGTTGAAAAGGTCCTATTTGAAGGGGGAAACGTGGTATTTGTTGGAGAAGATGTGATATATTTGGGAGAAATGTGGCATTTCTGGAAGAAACTGTCCTATTTTGGGTATAAAAGAGGTATGTGAGGGTGAAAAGGTCCTATTTGAAGGGGGAAAGCTGGTGTTTCTTGGAGAAGATGTGATCTATTTGCGAGAAATGAGGCATTTCTGGAAGAAACTGTCCAATTTGTGGGGAGAAGCCTGGTATTAGTGGGTGAGAATGTCCTATTTCAGGAGGAATCCTGGTATTTCTTGGAGAAGATGTGATATATTTGGGAGAAATGTGGCATTTCTGGAAAAACTGTCCTCTTTTGGGGATAAAAGAGGTATTTTTGGGTGATATGGTCCTATTTGAAGGGGGAAACGTGGTATTTCTTGGAGAAGATGTGATATATTTGGGAGAAATGTGGCATTTCTGGAAGAAACTGTCCTCTTTTGGGGATAAACCAGGTATTTGTGGGTGAAAAGGTCCTATTTGAAGGGGGAACCCTGGTATTTCTTGGAGAAGATGTGATATATTTGGGAGAAATGTGGCATGTCTGGAAGAAACTGTCCTATTTTGGGGATAAAAGAGGTATGTGTGGGTGAAAAGGTCCTATTTCCAGGGGAAAACCTGGTATTTCTTGGAGAAGATGTGATATATTTGGGAGAAATGTGGCATGTCTGGAAGAAAATGTCCTATTTGGGGGGAGAAGGCTGGTACTTGTGGGAGAAAAGGTCCTATTTCAGGAGGAATCCTGGTATTTCTTGGAGGAGATGTGATATGTTTGGGAGAAATGTGGCCTTTCTGGAAGAAACTGTCCTCTTTTGGGGATACAAGAGGTATTTGTGGGTGAAAAGGTCCTATTTGAAGGGGGAACCCTGGTATTTCTTGGAGAAGATGTGGTATATTAGGGAGAAATGTGGCATTTCTGGAAGAAACTGTCCTCTTTTGGGGATAAAACAGGTATTTGTGTTTGAAAACGTTGTATTTGAAGGGGGAAACCTCTTATTTCTTGGAGAAGATGTGATATATTTGGGAGAAATGTGGCATTCCTGGAAGAAACTGTCCTCTTTTGGGGATAAAAGAGGTATTTGTGGGTGAAAAGGTCCTATTTGAAGGTGGAAACCTGGTATTTCTTGGAGAAGATGTGATCAATTTGGGAGAAATGTGGCATTTCTGGAAGAAACTGTCCTCTTTTGGGGATAAAAGAGGTATTTGTGGGTGAAAAGGTCCTATTTGAAGGGGGAAAGCTGGTATTTCTTGGAGAAGATGTGATATATTTGGGAGAAATGTGGCATGTCTGGAAGAAGCAGTCCTATTTTGGGGATAAAACAGGTATTTGTGGGTGAAAAGGTCCTATTTGAAGGGGGAAACCTGGTATTTCTTCGAGAAGATTTGATCTATTTCGGAGAAATGTGGCATGTCTGGAAGAAACTGTCCTCTTTTGGGGATAAAAGAGGTATTTGTGGGTGAGAAGGTCTTATTTGAAGGGGGAAAGCTGGTATTTCTTGGAGAAGATGTGATCTATTTGGGAGAAATGTGGCATTTCTGGAAGAAAATGTCTTATTTGGGGGGAGAAGGCTGGTAGTTTTGGGTGAGAATGTCCTATTTCAGGAGGAATCCTGGCACTTCTTGGAGATGATGTGATATATTTGGGAGATATGTGGCATTTCTGGAAGAAACTGTCCTCTTTTGGGGATAAAAGTGGTATTTGTGGGTGAAAGGGTCCTATTTGAATGGGGAAACCTGGCATTTCTTGGCGAAGAGGTGATATATTTGGGAGAAATGTGGCATGTCTGGAAGAAACTGTCCTCTTCTGGGTATAAAAGAGGTATGTGTGGGTGAAAAGGTCCTATTTGAAGGGGGAAACCTGGTATTTCTTGGAGAAGATGTGATATATTTGGGAGAAATGTGGCATGTCTGGAAGAAAATGTCCTATATTGGGGAAGAAGGCTGGTACTTGTGGGAGAAAAGGTCCTATTTCAGGAGGAATTCTGGTATTTCTGGGAGGAGATGTGATACGTTTGGGAGAAATGTGGCATGTCTGGAAGAAGCTGTCCTATTTTGGGGATAAAACAGGTATTTGTGGGTGAAAAGGTCCTATTTGAAGGGGGAAACCTGGTATTTCTTGGAGAAGATGTGATATATTTGGGAGAAATGTGGCATTTCTGGAAGAAACTGTCCTATTTTGTGGATAAAAGAGGTATTTGTGGGTGAAAAGGTCCTAATTGAAGGGGGAAAGCTGGTATCTCTTGGAGAAGATGTGATATATTTGGGAGAAATGTGGCCTTTCTGGAAGAAAATGTCCAATTTGGGGGGAGAAGGCTTGTAGTTTTGGGTGAGAAGGTCCTATTTCAGGAGGAATCCTGGCATTTCTTGGAGAAGATGTGATATATTTGGGAGAAATGTGGCATGTCTGGAAGAAACTGTCCTGTTTTGGGGATAAAAGAGGTATTAGTGGTTGAAAAGTTCCTATTTGAAGGGGGAACCCTGGTATTTCTTGGAGGAGATGTGATATATTTGGGAGAAATGTGGCATTTCTGTCAGAAAATGTCCTCTTTTGGGGATAAAAGAGGTATTAGTGGGTGAAAAGGTCCTAATTCAAGGGGGAACCCTGGTATTTCTTGGAGAAGATGTGATATATTTGGGAGAAATGTGGCATTTCTGGAAGAGACTGTCCTATTTGGGGGATAAAAGAGGTATTTATGGGTGAAAAGGTCCTATTTGAAGGGGGAAAGCTGGTATTTCTTGGAGATGATGTGATATATTTGGGAGAAATGTGGCATTTCCGGAAGAAACTGTCCTATTTTGGGGATAAAAGAGGTATTTGTGGGTGAAAACGTTGTATTTGAAGGGGGAAACCTGGTATTTCTTGGAGGAGATGTGATCTATTTGGGAGAAATGTGGCATTTCTGGAAGAAACTGTCCTCTTTTGGGGATAAAAGAGGTATGTGTGGGTGAAAAGGTCCTATTTGAAGGGGAAACCCTGGTATTTCTTGGAGAAGATGTGATATATTTGGGAGAAATGTGGCATGTCTGGAAGAAAATGTCCTATTTGGGGGGAGAAGGGTGGTACTTGTGGGAGAAAAGGTCCTATTTCAGGAGGAATCCTGGTATTTCTTGGAGGAGATGTGATATATTTGGGAGAAATGTGGCCTTTCTGGAAGAAACTGTCCTCTTTTGGGGATACAAGAGGTATTTGTGGGTGAAAAGGTCCTATTTGAAGGGGGAAACCTGGTATTTCTTGGAGAAGATGTGATATATTTGGGAGAAATGTGGCATGTCTGGAAGAAACTGTCCTCTTTTGGGGATAAAAGAGGTATTAGTGGGTGAAAAGGTCGTATTTGAAGGGGGAAACGTGGTATTTCTTGGAGAAGATGTGATCTATTTGGGAGAAATCTGGCCTTTCTGGAAGTAACTGTCCTCTTTTGGGGATAAAAGACGTATTTGTGGGTGAAAAGGTCCTATGTGAAGGGGGAACCCTGGTATTTCTTGGAGAAGATGTGATCTATTTGGAAGAAATGTGGCATTTCTGGAAGAAAATGTCCTATTTTGGGGATAAAAGTGGTATTTGTGGGTGATAAGGTCCTATTTGAAGGGGGAAAGCTGGTATTTCTTGGAGAAGATGTGATATATTTGGGAGAAATGTGGCCTTTCTGGAAGAAACTGTCCTCTTTTGGGGATAAAAGAGGTATTTGTGGGTGAAAAGGTCCTATTTGAAGGGGGAAACGTGGCATTTCTGGGAGAAGATGTGATATATTTGGGAGATATGTGGCATTTCTGGAAGAAACTGTCCTCTTTTGGGGATAAAAGAGGTATTAGTGGGTGAAAAGGTCCTATTTGAAGGGAGAAAGCTGGTATTTCTTGGAGAAGATGTGATATATTTGGGAGAAATGTGGCATTTCTTTAAGAAACTCTCCTCTTTTGGGGATAAAACAGGTACTTGTGGGTGAAAAGGTCCTATTTGAAGGGGGAAAGCTGGTATTTCTTGGAGAAGATGTGGTATATTTGGGAGAAATGTGGCATTTCTGGATGAAACTGTCCTCTTTTGGGGATAAAACAGGTATTTGTGGGTGAAAACGTTGTATTTGAAGGGGGAAACCTGTTATTTCTTGTAGAAGATGTGATATATTTGGGAGAAATCTGGCATTTCTGGAAGAAACTGTCCTCATTTGGGGATAAAAGAGGTATTTGTGGGTGAAAAGGTCCTATTTGAAGTTGGAAACCTGGTATTTCTTGGAGAAGATGTGATGTGTTTGGGAGAAATGTGGCATTTCTGGAAGAAACTGTCCTCTTCTGGGGATAAAAGAGGTATTTGTGGGTGATAAGGTCCTATTTGAAGGGGGAACCCTGGTATTTCTTGGAGAAGATGTGATGTATTTGGGAGAAATGTGGCATTTCTGGAAGAAACTGTTCTCTTTTGGGGATAAAAGAGGTATTTGTGGGTGAAAAGGTCCTATTTGAAGGGGGAAACCTGGTATTTCTTGGAGAAGAGGTGATATATTTGGGAGAAATGTGGCATGTCTGGAAGAAACTGTCATATTTGGGGGATAAAACAGGTCTTTGTGGGAGAAAAGGTCGTATTTGAAGGGGGGAACCCTGGTATTTCTTGGAGAAGATGTGATCTATTTGGGAGAAATGTGGCCTTTCTGGAAGAAAATGTCCAATTTGGGGGGAGAAGGCTGGTAGTTTTGGGTGAGAAGGTCCTATTTCAGGAGGAATCCTGGTATTTCTTGGAGAAGATGTGATCTATTTGGGAGAAATGTGGCATGTCTGGAAGAAAATGTCCTATTTGGGGTGAGAAGGCTGGTAGTTTTGGGTGAGAAGGTCCTATTTCAGGAGGAATCCTGGCATTTCTTGGAGAAGATGTGATATATTTGGGAGAAATGTGGCATTTCTGGAAGAAACTGTCCTCTTTTGGGGATAAAAGAGGTATTAGTGGTTGAAAAGGTCCTATTTGAAGGGGAATTCCAGGAAAGCCAGATTTCTCCCAAATATACCACATCTTCTCCAAGAAATACCACGTTTCCCCCTTCAAATAGGACCTTTTCACACACAAATACCTCTTTTATCCCCAAAATAGAACAGTTTCTTCCAGAAATGCCATATTTCTCCCAAACATATCACATCTTCTCCAAGAAATACCACCTTTCCCCCTTCAAATAGGAGCTTTTTACCCACAAATACCTCTTTTATCCCCAAAAGAGGACAGTTTCTTCCAGATAGGCCACATTTCTCCCAAACATATCACACCTCCTCCAAGAAATACCAGGATTCCTCCTGAAATAGGACCTTTTCTCCCACAAGTACCAGCCTTCTCCCCCCACATAGGACATTTTCTTCCAGAAAGGCCACATTTCTCCCAAATATATCACATCTTCCCAAGAAACACCAGGATTCCCCCTTCAAATAGGACCTTTTCACCCACTAATAGCAGGCTTCTCCCCCCAAATAGGACAGTTTCTTGCAGAAATGCCACATTTCTCCCAAATATATCACACCTTCTCCAAGAAATGCCAGGTTTCCCCCTTCAAATAGGACCTTTTCAACCACAAATACCTCTTTTATCCCCAAAAGAGGACAGTTTCTTCCAGACATGCCACATTTCTCCCAAATATATCTCTTCTCCTTCTAGAAATACCAGCTTTCCCCCTTCAAATAGGACCTTCTCACCCACAAATACCTCTTTTATCCCCAAAATAGGACACTTTCTTCCGGAAATGCCACATTTCTCCCAAATAGATCACATCTTCTCCAAGAAATACCACGTTTCCCCCTTCAAATAGGACCTTTTCACCCACAAATACCTGTTTTATCCACAAAATAGGACAGTTTCTTCCAGACATGCCACATTTCTCCCATATAGATCACATCTTCTCCAAGAAATACCAGGTTTCCAACTTCAAATAGGACCTTTTCACCCACAAATACCTGTTTTATCCCCAAAAGAGGACAGTTTCTTCCAGAAATGCCACATTTCTCCCAAACATATCACATCTTCTCCACGAAATACCAGGTTTCCCCCTTCAAATAGGACCTTTTCACCCACAAATAACTCTTTTATCCCCAAAATAGGACAGTTTCTTCCAGAAATGCCACATTTCTCCCAAATATATCACAACTCCTCCAAGAAATAACAGGTTTCCCCCTTCAATTAGGACCTTTTCTCCATGAAATACCTGTTTTATCCCCAAAATAGGACAGTTTCTTCCAGAAATGCCACATTTCTCCCAAATATATCACATCTTCTCCAAGAAATACCAGGTTTCCCCCTTCAAATAGGACCTTTTCTACCACTAATACCTCTTTTATCCCCAAAAGAGGACAGTTTCTTCCAGAAATGCCACATTTCTCCCAAATATATCACATCTTCTCCAAGAAATGCAGGGATTCCTCCTGAAATAGGACCTTCTCTCCCAAAACTACCAGCCTTCTCCCCCCAAATTGGACATTTTCTTCCAGAAAGGCCAAATTTCTCCCAAATATATCACATCTTCTCCAAGAAATACCAGGATTCCTCCTGAAATAGGACCTTCTCACCGAAAACTACCAGCCTTCTCCCCCCAGATTGGACATTTTCTTCCAGACATGCCACATTTCTCCCAAATAGATCACATCTTCTCCAAGAAATACCAGGTTTCCCCCTTCAAATACGACCTTTTCACCCACAAATACCTCTTTTATCCCCTAAATTGGACAGTTTCTTCCAGACATGCCACATTTCTCCCATACATATCACATCTTCTCCAAGAAATACCAGGTTTCCCCCTTCAAATAGGACCTTTTCACCCACAAATACCTCTTTTATCCCCAAAAGAGGACAGTTTCTTCCAGAAATGCCTGATTTCTCCAAAATATATCACATCTTCTCCAAGAAATAACAGGTTTCCCCCTTCAAATACGTTTTCACCCACAAATACATGTTTTATCCCCAAAAGAGGACAGTTTCTTCCAGAAATGCCACATTTATCCCAAATAAACCATATCTTCTCCAAGAAATACCAGGTTTCCCCCTTCAAATAGGACCTTTTCACCCACAAGTACCTATTTTATCCCCAAAAGAGGACAGTTTCTTCCAGAAATGCCACATTTCTCCCAAATATATCACATCTTCTCGAAGAAATACCACGTTTCCCCCTTCAAATAGGACCTTTTCACCCACAAATACCTCTTTTATCCCCAAAAGAGGACAGTTTCTTCCAGAAATGCCACATTTCTCCCAAATATATCACATCTTCTCCAAGAAATGCCACGTTTCCCCCTTCAAATAGGACCTTTTCACCCACAAATACCTCTTTTATCCCCAAAAGAGGACAGTTTCTTCCAGAAAGGGCCACATTTCCCCCAAATAGATCACATCTTCTCCAAGAAATACCAGGTTTCCCCCTTGAAATAGGACCTTATCACCCTCAAATACCACTTTTATCCCCAAAATAGGACATTTTCTTCCAGAAATGCCACATTTCTCCCAAATATATCACATCTTCTCCAAGAAATACCATGTTTCCCCCTTCAAATAGGACCTTATCACCCACAAATACCTCTTTTATCCCCAAAATAGGACAGTTTCTTCCAGAAAGGCCACTTTTCTCCCAAACATATCACATCTTCTCCAAGAAATACCAGGTTTCCCCCTTCAAATAGGACCTTTTCACCCACAAATACCTCTTTATCCCTCAAATAGGACAGTTTCTTCCAGACATGCCACATTTCTCCCAAATATATCACATCTTCTCCAAGAAATACCAGGATTCCTCCTGAAAGAGGACCTTTTCTCCCACAAATACCAGCCTTCTCCCCCCAAATAGGCCAGTTTCTTCCAGAAATGCCACATTTCTCCCAAACATATCACATCTTCTCCAAGAAATACCAGCTTTCCCCCTTCAAATAGGACCTTTTCACCCACTAATAGCAGGCTTCTCCCCCCAAATAGGACAGTTTCTTCCAGAAATGCCAGATTTCTCCCAAATATATCACATCTTCTCCAAGAAATACCAGGTTTCCCCCTTCAAATAGGACCTTTTCACCCACAAATACCTCTTTTATCCCCAAAAGAGGACAGTTTCTTCCAGAAAGGCCACATTTCTCCCAAACACATCACATCTTCTCCAAGAAATACCAGGATTCCCCCTTCAAATAGGACCTTTTCTCCCACAAATACCTCTTTTATCCCCAGAACAGGACACTTTCTTCCAGAAATGCCACATTTCTCCCAAATATATCACATCTTCTCCAAGAAATACCAGGTTTCCCCCTTCAAATACGACCTTTTCACCCACAAATACCTCTTTTATCCCCAAAATAGGACAGTTTCTTCCAGAAAGGCCACATTTCTCCCAAATAGATCACATCTTCTCCAAGAAATAACAGGTTTCCCCCTTCAAATAGGACCTTTTCACCCACAAATACCTCTTTTATCCCCAAAAGAGGACAGTTTCTTCCAGAAAGGCCACATTTCTCCCAAACATATCACATCTCCTCCAAGAAATACCAGGATTCCTCCTGAAAGAGGACATTTTCTCCCACAACTACCAGCCTTCTCCCCCCAAATAGGACATTTTCTTCCAGAAATGCCACATTTCTCCCAAATATATCACATCTTCTCCAAGAAATACCAGGTTTTCCCCTTCAAATAGGACCGTTTCACCCACACATACCTCTTTTATCCCCAAAATAGGACAGTTTCTTCCAGACATGCCACATTTCTCCCTAATATATCACATCTTCTCCAAGAAATACCAGGGTTCCCCCTTCAGATAGGACCTTTTCACCCACAAATACCTCTTTTATCCCCAAAAGAAGATAGTTTCTTCCAGAAATGCCACATTTCTCCCAAATAGATCACATCTTCTCCAAGAAATACCAGGTTTCCCCCTTCAAATAGGACCTTTTCTCCCACAAATACCTGTTTTATCCCCAAAATACGACAGTTTCTTCCAGACATGCCACATTTCTCCCAAATAGATCACATCTTCTCCAAGAAATACCAGGTTTCCCCCTTCAAATAGGACCTTTTCTCCCACAAATACCTCTTTTATCCCCAAAAGAGGACAGTTTCTTCCAGAAAGGCCACATTTCTCCCAAACATATCACATCTCCTCCAAGAAATACCAGGATTCCTCCTGAAATAGGATCTTTTCTCCCGCAACTACCAGCCTTCTCCCCCCAAATAGGAAATTTTCTTCCAGACATGCCACATTTCTCCCAAATATATCACATCTTCTCCAAGAAATACCAGGTTTTCCCCTGGAAATAGGACCTTTTCACCCACAAATACCTCTTTTATCCCCAAAAGAGGACAGTTTCTTCCAGACATGCCACATTTCTCCCAAATATATCACATCTTCTCCAAGAAATACCACGCTTTCCCCTGGAAATAGGACCTTTTCACCCACTAATACCTGTTTTATCCCCAAAATATGACAGCTTCTTCCAGAAATGCCACATTTCTCCCAAATATATCACATCTTCTCCAAGAAATACCGGGGTTCCCCCTTCAAATAGGACCTTCTCACCCAAAACTACCAGCCTTCTCCCCCCAAATTGGACATTTTCTTCCAGAAATGCCACATTTCTCCCAAATATATCACATCTTCTCCAAGAAATACCAGGATTCCTCCTGAAATAGGACCTTCTCACCCAAAACTACCAGCCTTCTCCCCCCAAATTGGACATTTTCTTCCAGAAAGGCCACATTTCTCCCAAATAGATCACATCTTCTCCAAGAAATACCAGGTTTCCCCCTTCAGATAGGACCTTTTCACCCACAAATACCTGTTTTATCCCCAAAAGAGGACAGTTTCTTCCAGACATGCCACATTTCTCCCAAATATATCACATCTTCTCCAAGAAATACCAGGTTTCCCCCTTCAAATAGGACCTTTTCACCCACAAATACCTCTTTTATCCCCAAAATAGGACAGCTTCTTCCAGACATGCCACATTTCTCCCAAATATATCACATCTTCTCCAAGAAATACCAGGTTTCCCCCTTCAAATAGGACCTTATCACCCACAAATACCTGTTTTATCCCCAAAATAGGACAGTTTCTTCCAGAAATGCCACATTTCTCCCAAATAGATCACATCTTCTCCAAGAAATAACAGGTTTCCCCCTTCAAATACAACGTTTTCACCCACAAATACCTGTTTTATCCACAAAAGAGGACAGTTTCTTCCAGAAATGCCACATTTCTCCCAAATAGATCACATCTTCTCCAAGAAATACCACGTTTCCCCCTTCAAATAGTACCTTATCACCCACAAATACCTCTTTTATCCCCAAAAGAGGACAGTTTCTTCCAGACATGCCACATTTCTCCCAAACATATCACATCTTCTCCAAGAAATACCAGGTTTCCCCCTTCAAATAGGACCTTTTCACCCACAAATACCTCTTTTATCCCCAAAAGAGGACAGTTTCTTCCAGAAATGCCTGATTTCTCCAAAATATATCACATCTTCTCCAAGAAATAACAGGTTTCCCACTTCAAATACGTTTTCACCCACAAATACCTGTTTTATCCGCAAAAGAGGACAGTTTCTTCCAGAAATGCCACATTTATCCCAAATAAACCATATCTTCTCCAAGAAATACCAGGTTTCTCCCTTCAAATAGGACCTTTTCACCCACAAGTACCTATTTTATCCCCAAAAGAGGACAGTTTCTTCCAGAAATGCCACATTTCTCCCAAATATATCACATCTTCTCCAAGAAATACCACGTTTCCCCCTTCAAATAGGACCTTTTCACCCACAAATACCTCTTTTATCCCCAAAAGAGGACAGTTTCTTCCAGAAATGCCACATTTCTCCCAAATATATCACATCTTCTCCAAGAAATGCCACGTTTCCCCCTTCAAATAGGAACTTTTCACCCACAAATACCTCTTTTATCCCCAAAAGAGGACAGTTTCTTCCAGAAAGGCCACATTTCTCCCAAATAGATCACATCTTCTCCAAGAAATACCAGGTTTCCCCCTTGAAATAGGACCTTATCACCCTCAAATACCACTTTTATCCCCAAAAGAGGACAGTTTCTTCCAGAAATGCCACATTTCTCCCAAATATATCACTTCTTCTCCAAGAAATACCAGGTTTCCCCCTCGAAATAGGACCTTTTCACCCACAAATACCTCTTTTATCCCCAAAAGAGGACAGTTTCTTCCAGAAATGCCACATTTCTCCCAAATAGATCACATCTTCTCCAAGAAATACCAGCTTTCCCCCTTGAAATAGGACCTTTTCACCCACAAATACCTCTTTTATCCCCAAAATAGGACTGTTTCTTCCAGACATGCCACATTTCTCCCAAATATATCACATCTTCTCCAAGAAATACCAGGATTCCTCCTGAAATAGGACCTTTTCTCCCTCAAATACCAGCCTTCTCCCCCCAAATAGGACAGTTTCTTCCTGACATGCCACATTTCTCCCAAATATATCACATCTTCTCCAAGAAATACCATGTTTCCCCCTTCAAATAGGACCTTATCACCCACAAATACCACTTTTATCCCCAAAAGAGGACAGTTTCTGCCAGAAAGGCCACATTTCTCCCAAACATATCACATCTTCTCCAAGAAATACCAGGTTTCCCCCTTCAAATAGGACCTTTTCACCCACAAATACCTCTTTATCCCTCAAATAGGACAGTTTCTTCCAGACATGCCACATTTCTCCCAAATATATCACATCTTCTCCAAGAAATACCAGGATTCCTCCTGAAAGAGGACCTTTTCTCCCACAAATACCAGCCTTCTCCCCCCAAATAGGTCAGTTTCTTCCAGAAATGCCACATTTCTCCCAAACATATCACATCTTCTCCAAGAAATACCAGCTTTCCCCCTTCAAATAGGACCTTTACACCCACTAATAGCAGGCTTCTCCCCCCAAATAGGACAGTTTCTTCCAGAAATGCCAGATTTCTCCCAAAAATATCACATCTTCTCCAAGAAATACCAGGTTTCCCCCTTCAAATAGGACCTTTTCAACCACAAATACCTCTTTTATCCCCAAAAGAGGACAGTTTCTTCCAGAAAGGCCACATTTCTCCCAAACACATCACATCTTCTCCAAGAAATACCAGCTTTCCCCCTTCAAATAGGACCTTTTCACCCACAAATACCTCTTTTATCCCCAGAACAGGACACTTTCTTCCAGAAATGCCTGATTTCTCCCAAATATATCACATCTTCTCCAAGAAATACCAGGTTTCCCCCTTCAAATACGACCTTTTCACGCACAAATACCTCTTTTATCCCCAAAATAGGACAGTTTCTTCCAGACATGCCACATTTCTCCCAAATAGATCACATCTTCTCCAAGAAATACCAGGTTTCCCCCTTCAAATAGGACCTTTTCACCCACACATACCTCTTTAACCCCAAAATAGGACAGTTTCTTCCAGAAAGGCCACATTTCTCCCAAATATATCACATCTTATCCAAAAAATAACAGGTTTCCCCCTTCAAATAGGACCTTTTCACCCACAAATACCTCTTTTATCCCCAAAATAGGACAGTTTCTTCCAGAAATGCCACATTTCTCCCAAACATATCACATCTCCTCCAAGAAATACCTGGATTCCTCCTGAAAGAGGACCTTTTCTCCCACAACTACCAGCCTTCTCCCCCCAAATAGGTCATTTTCTTGCAGACATGCCACATTTCTCCCAAATATATCACATCTTCTCCAAGAAATACCAGGTTTTCCCCTTCAAATAGGACCGTTTCACCCACACATACCTCTTTTATCCCTAAAATAGGACAGTTTCTTCCAGACATGCCACATTTCTCCCAAATATATCACATCTTCTCCAAGAAATACCAGCGTTCCCCCTTCAGATAGGACCTTTTTACCCACAAATACCTGTTTTATCCCCAAAAGAAGACAGTTTCTTCCAGAAATGCCACATTTCTCCCAAATAGATCACATCTTCTCCAAGAAATACCAGGTTTCCCCCTTCAAATAGGACCTTTTCTCCCACAAATACCTGTTTTATCCCCAAAATACGACAGTTTCTTCCAGACATGCCACATTTCTCCCAAATAGATCACATCTTCTCCAAGAAATACCAGGTTTCCCCCTTCAAATAGGACCTTTTCTCCCACAAATACCTCTTTTATCCCCAAAAGAGGACAGTTTCTTCCAGAAAGGCCACATTTCTCCCAAACATATCACATCTCCTCCAAGAAATACCAGGATTCCTCCTGAAATAGGACCTTTTCTCCCGCAACTACCAGCCTTCTCCCCCCAAATAGGAAATTTTCTTCCAGACATGCCACATTTCTCCCAAATATATCACATCTTCTCCAAGAAATACCAGGTTTTCCCCTGGAAATAGGACCTTTTCACCCACAAATACCTCTTTTATCCCCAAAAGAGGACAGTTTCTTCCAGACATGCCACATTTCTCCCAAATATATCACATCTTCTCCAAGAAATACCACGCTTTCCCCTGGAAATAGGACCTTTTCACCCACTAATACCTGTTTTATCCCCAAAATATGACAGCTTCTTCCAGAAATGCCACATTTCTCCCAAATATATCACATCTTCTCCAAGAAATACCGGGGTTCCCCCTTCAAATAGGACCTTCTCACCCAAAACGACCAGCCTTCTCCCCCCAAATTGGACATTTTCTTCCAGAAATGCCACATTTCTCCCAAATATATCACATCTTCTCCAAGAAATACCAGGATTCCTCCTGAAATAGGACATTCTCACCCAAAACTACCAGCCTTCTCCCCCCAAATTGGACATTTTCTTCCAGAAAGGCCACATTTCTCCCAAATAGATCACATCTTCTCCAAGAAATACCAGGTTTCCCCCTTCAGATAGGACCTTTTCACCCACAAATACCTGTTTTATCCCCAAAATAGGACAGTTTCTTCCAGACATGCCACATTTCTCCCAAATATATCACATCTTCTCCAGAAATACCAGGTTTCCCCCTTCAAATAGGACATTTTCACCCACAAATACCTGTTTTTATCTCCAAAATAGGACAGCTTCTTCCAGACATGCCACATTTCTCCCAAATATATCACATCTTCTCCAAGAAATACCAGCTTTCCCCCTTCAAATAGGACCTTATCACCAAAAAACACCTGTTTTATCCCCAAAATAGGACAGTTTCTTCCAGAAATGCCACATTTCTCCCAAATAGATCACATCTTCTCCAAGAAATAACAGGTTTCCCCCTTCAAATACAACGTTTTCACCCACAAATACCTGTTTTATCCCCAAAATAGGACAGTTTCTTCCAGAAATGCCACATTTCTCCCAAATATATCACATCTTCTCCAAGAAATACCACGTTTCCCCTTCAAATAGGACCTTTCACCCACAAATACCTCTTTTATCCCCAAAATAGGACAGTTTCTTCCAGACATGCCACATTTCTCCAAATATATCACATCTTCTCCAAGAAATACCAGGTTTCCACCTTCAAATAGGACCTTTTCACCCACAAATACCTCTTTTATCCCCAAAATAGGACAGTTTTTTCCAGACATGCCACATTTCTCCCAAATAAATCACATCTTCTCCAAGAAATACCAGGTTTCCCCCTTCAAATAGGACCTTTTCACCCACATATACCTCTTTTATCCCCAAAAGAGGACATTTTCTTCCGGAAATGCCACATTTCTCCCAAATAGATCACATCTTCTCCAAGAAATACCAGGTTTCCCCTTCAAATAGGACCTTTTCACCCACAAATACCTGTTTGATCCCCAAAAGAGGACAGTTCTTCCAGACATGCCACATTTCTCCCAAATAGATCACATCTTCTCCAAGAAATACCAGCTTTCCCCCTTCAAATAGGAACTTCTCACCCACAAATACCTCTTGTATCCCAAAATAGGACAGTTTCTTCCAGAAATGCCACATTTCTCCCAAACATATCACATCTCCTCCAAGAAATACCAGGATTCCTCCTGATATAGGACCTTTTCTCCCACAACAACCAGCCTTCTCCCCCCAAATTGGACATTCTCTTCCAGACATGCCACATTTCTCCCAAATAGATCACCTCTTCTCCAAGAAATACCAGGTTTTCCCCTGGAAATAGGACCTTTTCACCCACACATACCTCTTTTATCCCAAAAGAGGACAGTTTCTTCCAGACATGCCACATTTCTCCCAAATATATCACATCTTCTCCAAGAAATACCAGGGTTCCCCCTTCAAATAGGAACTTTTCACCCACAAATACCTCTTTTATCCCCAAAAGAGGACAGTTTCTTCAAGAAATGCCACATTTCTCCCAAATATATCACATCTTCTCCTAGAAATACCAGCTTTCCCCCTTCAAAGAGGACCTTTTCACCCTCAAATACATCTTTTATCCCCACAAGAGGACAGTTTCTTCCAGAAATGCCACATTTCTCCCAAATATATCACATCTTCTCCAAGAAATACCACGTTTCCCCCTTCAAATAGGACCTTTTCACCCACAAATACCTCTTTTATCCCCAAAATAGGACAGTTTCTTCCAGACATGCCACATTTCTCCCAAATATATCACATCTTCTCCAAGAAATACCACGTTTCCCCCTTCAAATAGGACCTTTTCACCCACAAATACCTCTTTTATCCCCAAAATAGGACAGTTTCTTCCTGACATGCCACATTTCTCCCAAATATATCACATCTTCTCCAAGAAATACCGGGGTTCCCCCTTCAAATAGGACCTTTTCACCACAAATACCTCTTTTATCCCCAAAAGAGGACAGTTTCTTCCAGACATGCCACATTTCTCCCAAACATATCACATCTTCTCCAAGAAATACCAGGTTTCCCCCTGGAAATAGGACCTTTTCACCCACAAATACCTCTTTTATCCCCAAAATAGGACATTTTCTTCCAGAAATGCCACATTTCTCCCAAATATATCACATCTCCTTCAAGAAAAACCAGCTTTCCCCCTCAAATAGGACCTTTTCTCCCACAAATACCTGTTTTATCCCCAAAACAGGACACTTCCTTCCAGACATGCCACATTTCTCCCAAATATATCACTTCTTCTCCAAAAAATACCAGCTTTCCCCCTTCAAATAGGACCTTTTCACCCACAAATACCTGTTTTATCCCAAAAGAGATCAGTTTCTTCCAGACATGCCACATTTCTCCCAAATAGATCACATCTTCTCCAAGAAATACCAGGTTTCCCCCTTCAAATAGGACCTTTTCACCCACAAATACCTCTTTTATCCCCAAAAGAGGACAGTTTCTTCCAGAAATGCCATATTTCTCCCAAACATATCACATCTTCTCCAGAAATACCAGCTTTCCCCCTTCAAATAGGACCTTTTCACCCACAAATACCTCTTTTATCCCCAAAAGAGGACAGTTTCTTCCAGAAATGGCACATTTCTCCCAAACATATCACATCTTCTCCAAGAAATACCAGGATTCCTCCTGAAATAGGAACTTTTCTCCCACAAATACCACCATTCTCCCCCCAAATAGGACAGTTTCTTCCAGACATGCCACATTTCTCCCAAATATATCACATCTTCTCCAAGAATACCAGGGTTCCCCCTTCAGATAGGACCTTTTCACCCACAAATACCTCTTTTATCCCCAAAAGAAGACAGTTTCTTCCAGAAATGCCACATTTCTCCCAAATATATCACATCTTCTCCAAGAAATAACAGGTTTCCCCCTTCAAATAGGACCTTTTCTCCCACAAATACCTGTTTTATCCCCAAAATACGACAGTTTCTTCCAGACATGCCACATTTCTCCCAAATAGATCACATCTTCTCCAAGAAATACCAGGTTTCCCCCTTCAAATAGGACCTTTTCTCCCACAAATACCTCTTTTATCCCAAAAGAGGACAGTTTCTTCCAGAAAGGCCACATTTCTCCCAAACATATCACATCTCCTCCAAGAAATACCAGGATTCCTCCTGAAATAGGACTTTTTCTCCCGCAACTACCAGCCTTCTCCCCCCAAATAGGAAATTTTCTTCCAGACATGCCACATTTCTCCCAAATATATCACATCTTCTCCAAGAAATACCACGCTTTCCCCTGGAAATAGGACCTTTTCACCCACTAATACCTGTTTTATCCCCAAAATATGACAGCTTCTTCCAGAAATGCCACATTTCTCCCAAATATATCACATCTTCTCCAAGAAATACCGGGGTTCCCCTTCAAATAGGACCTTCTCACCCAAAACTACCAGCCTTCTCCCCCAAATTGGACATTTTCTTCCAGAAATGCCACATTTCTCCCAAATATATCACATCTTCTCCAAGAAATACCAGGATTCCTCCTGAAATAGGACCTTCTCACCCAAAACTACCAGCCTTCTCCCCCAAATTGGACATTTTCTTCAGAAAGGCCACATTTCTCCCAAATAGATCACTTCTTCTCCAAGAAATACCAGGTTTCCCCCTTCAGATAGGACCTTTTCTCCCACAAATACTCTTTTATCCCCAAAATAGGTCAGTTTTTTCCAGACATGCCACATTTCTCCCAAATATATCACATCTTCTCCAAGAAATACCAGGGTTCCCCTTCAAATAGGACCTTTTCACCCACATATACCTCTTTTATCCCAAAAGAGGACATTTTCTTCCGGAAATGCCACATTTCTCCCAAATAGATCACATCTTCTCCAAGAAATACCAGGTTTCCCCCTTCAAATAGGACCTTTTCTCCCACAAATACCTGTTTGATCCCAAAAGAGGACAGTTTCTTCCAAACATGCCACATTTCTCCCAAATAGATCACATCTTCTCCAAGAAATACCAGCTTTCCCCCTTCAAATAGGACCTTTTCTCCCACAAATACCTCTTTTATCCCCAAAATAGGACAGTTTCTTCCAGAAATGCCACATTTCTCCCAAACATATCACATCTTCTCCAAGAAATACCAGGTTTCCCCCTTCAAATAGGACCTTTTCTCCCACAAATACCTGTTTGATCCCCAAAAGAGGACAGTTTCTTCCAGACATGCCACATTTCTCCCAAATAGATCACATCTTCTCATAGAATTACCAGCTTTCCCCCTTCAAATAGGACCTTCTCACCCACAAATACCACTTTTATCCCCTAAATAGGACAGTTTTTTCCCGAAATGCCACATTTCTCCCAAATATATCACATCTTCTCCAAGAAATACCAGCTTTCCCCTTCAAATAGGACCTTTTCACCCACAAATACCTCTTTTATCCCCAAAAGAGGACAGTTTCTTCCAGACATGCCACATTTCTCCCAAATAGATCACATCTTCTCCAAGAAATACCAGGTTTCCCCCTTCAAATAGGACCTTTTCACCCACAAATACCTCTTTTATCCCCAAAAGAGGACAGTTTCTGCCAGAATGGCCTCATTTCTCCCAAATAGATCACATCTTCTCCAAGAAATACCAGGTTTCCCCCTTCAAATACGACCTTTTCACCCACAAATACCTGTTTTATCCCCAAAAGAGGACAGTTTCTTCCAGGAATGCCACATTTCTCCCAAACATATCACATCTCCTCCAAGAAATACCAGGATTCCTCCTGAAATAGGAAATTTTCTCCCACAAATACCACCCTTCTCCCCCAAATAGGACATTTTCTTCCAGACATGCCACATTTCTCCCAAATATATCACATCTTCTCCAAGAAATACCAGGATTCCCCCTTCAAATAGGACCTTTTCACCCACAAATACCTGTTCTATCCCCAAAAGAGGACGGTTTCTTCCAGAAATGCCACATTTCTCCCAAATATATCACATCTTCTCCAAGAAATAACAGGTTTCCCCCTTCAAATAGGACCTTTTCTCCCACAAATACCTCTTTTATCCCCAAAAGAGGACAGTTTCTTCCAGAAATGCCACATTTCTCCCAAATAGATCACAACTCCTCCAAGAAATAACAGGTTTCCCCCTTCAATTAGGACCTTTTCTCCATGAAATACCTGTTTTATCCCCAAAAGAGGACATTTTCTTCCAGAAATGCCACATTTCTCCCAAATAGATCACATCTTCTCCAAGAAATACCAGCTTTCCCCCTTCAAATAGGACCTTTCAACCACTAATACCTCTTTTATCCCCAAAACAGGACAGTTTCTTCCAGAAATGCCACATTTCTCCCAAATAGATCACATCTTCTCCAAGAAATGCCAGGATTCCTCCTGAAAGAGGACCTTCTCACCCAAAACTACCAACCTTCTCCCCCCAAATTGGACATTTCCTTCCATAAAGGCCACATTTCTCCCAAATATATCACATCTTCTCCAAGAAATGCCAGGATTCCCCCTTCAAATAGGACCTTCTCACCGAAAACTACCAGAATTCTCCCCCCAAATTGGACATTTTCTTCCAGACATGCCACATTTCTCCCAAATAGATCACATCTTCTCCATGAAATACCAGCTTTCCCCTTCAAATAGGACTTTTCTCCCACAAATACCTGTTTTATCCCCCAAATACGACAGTTTCTGCCAGAAAGGCCAGATTTCTCCCAAATATATCACATCTTCTCCAAGAAATACCACGTTTCCCCTTCAAATAGGACCTTTTCACCCACTAATAGCAGGCTTCTCCCCCCAAATAGGACAGTTTCTTCCAGAAATGCCAGATTTCTCCAAATAGATCACATCTTCTCCAAGAAATACCACGTTTCCCCCTTCAAATTGGACCTTTTCACCCACAAATATCTGTTTTATCCCCAAAATAGGACAGTTTCTTCCAGACATGCCACATTTCTCCCAAATAGATCACATCTTCTCCAAGAAATACCAGCTTTCCCCCTTCAAATAGGACCTTTTCACCCTCAAATACCTCTTTTATCCCCAAAATAGGACAGTTTTTTCCAGACATGCCACATTTCTCCCAAATATATCACATCTTCTCCAAGAAATACCAGGGTTTCCCCTTCAAATAGGACCTTTTCTCCCACAAATGCCTCTTTTATCCCCAAAAGAGGACAGTTTCTTCCAGAAATGCCACATTTCTCCCAAATAGATCACAACTCCTCCAAGAAATACCAGGTTTCCCCCTTCAGTTAGGACCTTTTCTCCATGAAATACCTGTTTTATCCCCAAAAGAGGACATTTTCTTCCAGAAATGCCACATTTCTCCCAAATAGATCACATCTTCTCCCACAAATACCAGGTTTCCCCCTTCAAATAGGACCTTTTCAACCACAAATACCTCTTTTATCCCCAAAACAGGACAGTTTCTTCCAGAAATGCCACATTTCTCCCAAATAGATCACATCCAGGATTCCTCCTGAAAGAGGACCTTCTCACCCAAAACTACCAGCCGTCTCCCCCCAAATTGGACATTTTCTTCAGAAAGGCCACATTCTCCCAAATATATCACATCTTCTCCAAGAAATACCAGGATTCCTCCTGAAATAGGACCATCACACCGAAAACTACCAGCCTTCTCCCCCCAAATTGGACATTTTCTTCCAGACATGCCACATTTCTCCCAAATAGATCACATCTTCTCCATGAAATACCACATTTCCCCGTTCAAATAGGACCTTATCACCCACAAATACCTGTTTTATCCCCCAAATACGACATTTTCTGCCAGAAATGCCACATTTCTCCCAAATAGATCACATCTTCTCCAAGAAATGCCAGGTTTCCCCCTTCAAATAGGACCTTTTCACCCACAAAATACCTCTTTATCCCTCAAATAGGACAGTTTCTTCCAGACATGCCACATTTCTCCCAAATATATCACATCTTCTCCAAGAAATGCCTGCTTTCCCCTTCAAATAGGACCTTTTCTCCCACGAATACCACCCTTCTCCCCCCAAATAGGACAGTTTCTTCCAGAAATGCCACATTTCTCCCAAATAGATCACATCTTCTCCAAGAAATACCAGGTTTCCCCCTTCAAATAGGAACTTTTCACCCACAAATACCTGTTTTATCCCCAAAATATGACAGTTTCTTCCAGAAATGCCACATTTCTCCAAATATACCACATCTTCTCCAAGAAATACCAGCTTTCCCCCTTCAAATAGGACCTTTTCACCCACTAATAGCAGGCTTCTACACCAAATAGGACAGTTTCTTCCAGAATTGCCACATTTCTCCAAATAGATCACATCTCCTCCAAGAAATACCAGGATTCCTCCTGAAATAGGACCTTTACTCCCACAAATACCGCCTTCTCCCCCCAAATTGGACATTTTCTTCCAGACATGCCACATATTACCCAAATATATCACATCTTCTCCAAGAAATACCACGTTTCCCCCTTCAAATAGGACCTTTTCATCTACAAATACCTCTTTTATCCCAAAATAGAACAGTTTCTTCCAGAAATGCCTCATTTCACCCAAACATATCACATCTTCTCCAAGAAATACCAGGATACCTCCTTCAAATAGGACCTTTTCACCCACAAGTACCTGTTTGATCCCCAAAAGAGGACAGTTTCTTCCAGAAAGGCCACATTCTCCCAAACATATCACATCTCCTCCAAGAAATACCAGGATTTCTCCTGTATAGGACCTTTTCTCCCACAAATACCAGCCTTTTCCCCCAAAAGAGGACAGTTTCTTCCAGAAATGCCACATTTCTCCCAAATATATCACATCTTCTCCAAGAAATACCAGCTTTCCCCTGGAAATAGGACCTTTTCACCCACAAATACCTCCTTTTATCCCCAAAAGAGGACAGTTCTTCCAGAAATGCCACATTTCACCCAAACATATCACATCTTCTCCAAGAAATACCAGGTTTCCCCCTTCAAATAGGACCTTTTCAACTACAAATACCTCTTTTATCCCCAAAAGAGGACAGTTTCTTCCAGAAATGCCACATTTCACCCAAACATATCACATCTTCTTCAGAAATACCAGGATACCTCCTTCAAATAGGACCTTTTCACCCACAAGTACCGGTTTTATCCCCAAAATAGGACAGTTTCTTCCAGACATGCCACATTTCTCCAAATATATCACATCTCCTCCAAGAAATACCAGGATTTCTCCTGTAATAGGACCTTTTCTCCCACAAATACCAGCCTTTTCCCCCCAAAATACGACAGTTTCTTCCAGAAATGCCACATTTCTCCCAAATATATCACATCTTCTCCAGGAAATACCACGTTTCCCCCTTCAAATAGGACCTTTTCACCCACAAATACCTCTTTTATCCCCAAAAGAGGACAGTTTCTTCCAGAAAGGCCACATTACTCCCAAACATATCACATCTTCTCCAAGAAATACCAGGTTTCCCCTTCAAATAGGACCTTTTCCCCCAGAAAACTCTTTTATCCCCAAAAGAGGACAGTTTCTTCCAGAAATGCCACATTTCTCCCAAATATATCACATCTTCTCCAAGAATTACCAGGTTTCCAACTTCAAATAGGACCTTTTCACCCACAAATACCTGTTTTATCCCCAAAAGAGGACAGTTTCTTCCAGAGAGGCCACATTTCTGCCAAATATATCACATCTTCTCCAAGAAATACCAGGATTCCTCCTGAAATACGACCTTTTCACCCACAAATACCTGTTTTATCCCCAAAATACGACAGTTTCTTCCAGAAATGCCACATTTCTCCCAAATATATCACATCTTCTCCAAGAAATACCTGGGTTCCCCCTTCAAATAGGACCTTATCACCCACAAATACCTCTTTTGTACCCAAAATAGAACAGTTACGTCCAGAAATGCCACATTTCTCCCAAACATATCACATCTTCTCCAAGAAATACCACGTTTCCTCCTTGAAATAGGACCTTTTCACCCACAAATACCTCTTGTATCCCCAAAAGAGGACAGTTTCTTCCTGACATGCCACATTTCTCCCAAATATATCACATCTTCTCCAAGAAATACCAGGTTTCCCCCTTGTAATAAGACCTTTTCACCCACAAATACCTCTTTTATCCCCAAAATACGACAGTTTCTTCCAGAAATGCCACATTTCTCCGAAATATATCACATCTTCTCCAAGAAATACCACGTTTCCCCCTTCAAATAGGACCTTTTCACCCACAAATACCTCTTGTATCCCCCAAATAGGACAGTTTCTTCCAGAATGGCCAGATTTCTCCCAAATATATCACATCTTCTCCAAGAAATACCAGGTTTCCCCCTTCAAATAGGACCTTTTCACCCACAAATACCTCTTTTATCCCCAAAAGAGGACAGTTTCTTCCAGAAATGCCACATTTCTCCAAAATAGATCACATCTTCTCCAAGAAATAACAGGTTTCCCCCTTCAAATACAACGTTTTCACCCACAAATACCTGTTTTATCCCCAAAATAGGACAGTTTCTTCCAGAAATGCCACATTTATCCCAAATATATCACATCTTCTCCAAGAAATACCAGGTTTCCCCCTTCAAATAGGACCTTTTCACCCACAAATACCACTTTTATCCCCAAAATAGGACAGTTTCTGCCAGACATGCCACATTTCTCCCAAATATATCACATCTTCTCCAAGAAATACCAGGGTTCCCCCTTCAAATAGGACCTTTTCACCCACACATACCTGTTTTATCCCTCAAATTGGACATATTCTTCCAGACATGCCACATTTCTCCCAAATATATCACATCTTCTCCAAGAAATAACAGGTTTCCCCCTTCAAATACAACGTTTTCACCCACAAATACCTGTTTTATCCCCAAAATAGGACAGTTTCTTCCAGAAATGCCACATTTCTCCCAAATAGATCACATCTTCTCCAAGAAATACCAGGATTTCTCCTGAAATAGGACCTTTTCACCCACAAATACCTCTTTTATCCCCCAAATAGGACAGTTTCTTCCAGAAATGCCACATTTCTCCCAAATATATCACATCTTCTCCAAGAAATACCAGGATTCCTCCTGTAATAGGACCTTTTCTCCCACAAATACCAGCCTTCTCCCCCCAAATAGGACAGTTTCTTCCAGAAATGCCACATTTCTCCCAAATATATCACATCTTCTCCAAGAAATACCAGGTTTCCCCCTTCAAATAGGACCTTTTCAACCACAAATGCCTTTTTTATGCCCAAAAGAGGACAGTTTCTGCCAGAAATGCCACATTTCTCCCAAATATATCACATCTTCTCCAAGAAATACCACCTTTCCCCCTTCAAAAAGGACCTTTTCAACCACAAATACCTGTTCTATCCCCAAAAGAGGACAGTTTCTTCCAGAAATGCCACATTTCTCCCAAATATATCACATCTTCTCCAAGAAATACCAGGTTTCCCCCTTCAAATAGGACCTTTTCAACCACAAATACCTCTTTTATCCCCAAAAGAGGACAGTTTCTTCCAGAAAGGCCACATTTCTCCCAAACATATCACATCACCTCCAAGAAATACCAGGATTCCTCCTGAAATAGGACCTTTTCTCCCACAAGTACCAGCCTTCTCCCCCCAAATAGGGCATTTTCTTCCAAACATGCCACATTTCTCCCAAATACATCACATCTTCTCCAAGAAATATCAGGTTTTCCCCCTTCAAATAGGACCTTTTCACCCACACATACCTCTTTTATCCCCAAAGAGGACAGCATCTTCCAGACATGCCACATTTCTCCCAAATATATCACATCTTCTCCAAGAAATAGCAGGTTCCCCCTTCAAATAGGACCTTTTTACCCACAAATACCTGTTTTATCCCCAAAAGAGGACAGTTTCTTCCAGAAATGCCACATTTCTCCCAAATATATCACATCTTCTCCAAGAAATACCAGGTTTCCCCCTTCAAATAGGACCTTTTCACCCACAAATACCACTTTTATCCCAAAATAGGACAGTTTCAGCCAGACATGCCACATTTCTCCCAAATATATCACATCTTCTCCAAGAAATACCAGGGTTCCCCCTTCAAATAGGACCTTTTCACCCACACATACCTGATTTATTCCTCAAATTGGACATATTCTTCCAGACATGCCACATTTCTCCCAAATATATCACATCTTCTCCAAGAAATAACAGGTTTCCCCCATCAAATACAACGTTTTCACCCACAAATACCTGTTTTATCCCCAAAATAGGACAGTTTCTTCCAGAAATGCCACATTTCTCCCAAATAGATCACATCTTCTCCAAGAAATACCAGGATTTCTCCTGAAATAGGACCTTTTCACCCACAAATACCTCTTTTATCCCCCAAATAGGACAGTTTCTTCCAGAAATGCCACATTTCTCCCAAATATATCACATCTTCTCCAAGAAATACCAGGATTCCTCCTGTAATAGGACCTTTTCTCCCACAAATACCACCCTTCTCCCCCCAAATTGGACAGTTTCTTCCAGAAATGCCACATTTCTCCCAAATAGATCACATCTTCTCCAAGAAATACCAGGTTTCCCCCTTCAAATAGGACCTTTTCAACCACAAATGCCTTTTTTATGCCCAAAAGAGGACAGTTTCTGCCAGAAATGCCACATTTCTCCCAAATATATCATATCTTCTCCATGATATACCAGGTTTCCCCCTTCAAAAAGGACCTTTTCAACCACAAATACCTGTTCTATCCCCAAAAGAGGACAGTTTCTTCCAGAAATGCCACATTTCTCCCAAATATATCACATCTTCTCCAAGAAATACCAGGTTTCCCCCTTCAAATAGGACCTTTTCAACCACAAATACCTCTTTTATCCCCAAAAGAGGACAGTTTCTTCCAGAAAGGCCACATTTCTCCCAAACATATCACATCACCTCCAAGAAATACCAGGATTCCTCCTGAAATAGGACCTTTTCTCCCACAAGTACCAGCCTTCTCCCCCCAAATAGGGCATTTTCTTCCAAACATGCCACATTTCTCCCAAATACATCACATCTTCTCCAAGAAATATCAGGTTTTCCCCCTTCAAATAGGACCTTTTCACCCACACATACCTCTTTTATCCCCAAAGAGGACAGCATCTTCCAGACATGCCACATTTCTCCCAAATATATCACATCTTCTCCAAGAAATAGCAGGTTCCCCCTTCAAATAGGACCTTTTCACCCACAAATACCTCTTTTATCCCCAAAAGAGGACAGTTTCTTCCAGAAAGGCCACATTTCTCCCAAATATATCACATCTTCTCCAAGAAATACCACGTTTCCCCCTTCAAATAGGACCTTTTCACCCACAAATACCTCTTTTATCCCCAAAAGAGGACAGTTTCTTCCAGACATGCCACATTTCTCCCAAATAGATCACATCTTCTCCAAGAAATACCAGGTTTCCCCCTTCAAATAGGACCTTTTCACCCACAAATACCTCTTTTATCCCCAAAATCGGACAGTTTCTTCCAGAAATGCCACATTTCTCCCAAATATATCACATCTTCTCCAAGAAATACCAGGTTTCCCACTTCAAATAGGACCTTTTCTCCATGAAATACCTCTTTTATCCCCAAAAGAGGACATTTTTTTCCCGAAATGCCACATTTCTCCCAAATATATCACATCTTCTCCAAGAAATACCAGGTTTCCCCCTGGAAATAGGACCTTTTCAACCACTAATACCTCTTTTATCCCCAAAAGAGGACAGTTTCTTCCGGAAAGGCCACATTTCTCCCAAACATATCACATCTTCTCCAAGAAATGCCAGGATTCCTCCTGAAATAGGACCTTCTCACCCAAAACTACCAGCCTTCTCCCCCCAAATTGGACATTTTCTTCCAGAAAGGCCACATTTCTCCCAAATAGATCACATCTTCTCCAAGAAATACCAGGTTTCCCCCTTCAAATTGGACCTTCTCACCGAAAACTACCAGCCTTCTCCCCCCAAATTGGGCATTTTCTTCCAAACATGCCACATTTCTCCCAAATAGATCTCATCTTCTCCAAGAAATACCAGGTTTCCCCCTTCAAATAGGACCTTTTCACCCACAAATACCTGTTTTATCCCCAAAATAGGACAGTTTCTTCCAGAAATGCCACATTTCTCCCAAATATATCACATCTTCTCCAAGAAATACCAGGGTTCCCCCTTCAAATAGGACCTTTTCTCCCACAAATGCCTCTTTTATCCCCAAAAGAGGACAGTTTCTTCCAGAAATGCCACATTTCTCCCAAATAGATCACAACTCCTCCAAGAAATACCAGGTTTCCCACTTCAAATAGGACCTTTTCTCCATGAAATACCTCTTTTATCCCCAAAAGAGGACATTTTTTTCCCGAAATGCCACATTTCTCCCAAATATATCACATCTTCTCCAAGAAATACCAGGTTTCCCCCTGGAAATAGGACCTTTTCAACCACTAATACCTCTTTTATCCCCAAAAGAGGACAGTTTCTTCCGGAAAGGCCACATTTCTCCCAAACATATCACATCTTCTCCAAGAAATGCCAGGATTCCTCCTGAAATAGGACCTTCTCACCCAAAACTACCAGCCTTCTCCCCCCAAATTGGGCATTTTCTTCCAAACATGCCACATTTCTCCCAAATAGATCTCATCTTCTCCAAGAAATACCAGGTTTCCCCCTTCAAATAGGACCTTTTCACCCACAAATACCTGTTTTATCCCCAAAATAGGACAGTTTCTTCCAGAAATGCCACATTTCTCCCAAATATATCACATCTTCTCCAAGAAATACCAGGGTTCCCCCTTCAAATAGGACCTTTTCTCCCACAAATGCCTCTTTTATCCCCAAAAGAGGACAGTTTCTTCCAGAAATGCCACATTTCTCCCAAATAGATCACAACTCCTCCAAGAAATACCAGGTTTCCCCCTTCAATTAGGACCTTTTCTCCATGAAATACCTGTTTTATCCCCAAAAGAGGACATTTTCTTCCAGAAATGCCACATTTCTCCCAAATATATCACATCTTCTCCCACAAATACCAGGTTTCCCCCTTCAAATAGGACCTATTCAACCACAAATACCTCTTTTATCCCCAAAACAGGACAGTTTCTTCCAGAAATGCCACATTTCTCCCAAATAGATCACATCTTCTCCAAGAAATGCCAGGATTCCTCCTGAAAGAGGACCTTCTCACCCAAAACTACCAACCTTCTCCCCCCAAATTGGACATTTTCTTCCAGAAAGGCCACATTTCTCCCAAACATATCACATCTTCTCCAAGAAATACCAGGATTCCTCCTGAAATAGGACCATCACACCGAAAACTACCAGCCTTCTCCCCCCAAATTGGACATTTTCTTCCAGAAATGCCACATTTCTCCCAAATAGATCACATCTTCTCCATGAAATACCACATTTCCCCGTTCAAATAGGACCTTATCACCCACAAATACCTGTTTTATCCCCCAAATACGACATTTTCTGCCAGAAATGCCATATTTCTCCCAAATAGATCACATCTTCTCCAAGAAATGCCAGGTTTCCCCCTTCAAATAGGACCTTTTCTCCCACAAATACCTCTTTATCCCTCAAATAGGACAGTTTCTTCCAGACATGCCACATTTCTCCCAAATATATCACATCTTCTCCAAGAAATGCCTGCTTTCCCCCTTCAAATAGGACATTTTCTCCCACAAATACCACCCTTCTCCCCCCAAATAGGACAGTTTCTTCCAGAAATGCCACATTTCTCCCAAATAGATCACATCTTCTCCAAGAAATACCAGGGTTCCCCCTTCAAATAGGACCTTTTCACCCACACATACCTGTTTTATCCCTCAAATTGGACATATTCTTCCAGACATGCCACATTTCTCCCAAATATATCACATCTTCTCCAAGAAATAACAGGTTTCCCCCTTCAAATACAACGTTTTCACCCACAAATACCTGTTTTATCCCCAAAATAGGACAGTTTCTTCCAGAAATGCCACATTTCTCCCAAATAGATCACATCTTCTCCAAGAAATACCAGGATTTCTCCTGAAATAGGACCTTTTCACCCACAAATACCTCTTTTATCCCCCAAATAGGACAGTTTCTTCCAGAAATGCCACATTTCTCCCAAATATATCACATCTTCTCCAAGAAATACCAGGATTCCTCCTGTAATAGGACCTTTTCTCCCACAAATACCAGCCTTCTCCCCCCAAATAGGACAGTTTCTTCCAGAAATGCCACATTTCTCCCAAATATATCACATCTTCTCCAAGAAATACCAGGTTTCCCCCTTCAAATAGGACCTTTTCAACCACAAATGCCTTTTTTATGCCCAAAAGAGGACAGTTTCTGCCAGAAATGCCACATTTCTCCCAAATATATCACATCTTCTCCAAGAAATACCACCTTTCCCCCTTCAAAAAGGACCTTTTCAACCACAAATACCTGTTCTATCCCCAAAAGAGGACAGTTTCTTCCAGAAATGCCACATTTCTCCCAAATATATCACATCTTCTCCAAGAAATACCAGGTTTCCCCCTTCAAATAGGACCTTTTCAACCACAAATACCTCTTTTATCCCCAAAAGAGGACAGTTTCTTCCAGAAAGGCCACATTTCTCCCAAACATATCACATCACCTCCAAGAAATACCAGGATTCCTCCTGAAATAGGACCTTTTCTCCCACAAGTACCAGCCTTCTCCCCCCAAATAGGGCATTTTCTTCCAAACATGCCACATTTCTCCCAAATACATCACATCTTCTCCAAGAAATATCAGGTTTTCCCCCTTCAAATAGGACCTTTTCACCCACACATACCTCTTTTATCCCCAAAGAGGACAGCATCTTCCAGACATGCCACATTTCTCCCAAATATATCACATCTTCTCCAAGAAATAGCAGGTTCCCCCTTCAAATAGGACCTTTTTACCCACAAATACCTGTTTTATCCCCAAAAGAGGACAGTTTCTTCCAGAAATGCCACATTTCTCCCAAATATATCACATCTTCTCCAAGAAATACCAGGTTTCCCCCTTCAAATAGGACCTTTTCACCCACAAATACCACTTTTATCCCCAAAATAGGACAGTTTCAGCCAGACATGCCACATTTCTCCCAAATATATCACATCTTCTCCAAGAAATACCAGGGTTCCCCCTTCAAATAGGACCTTTTCACCCACACATACCTGATTTATTCCTCAAATTGGACATATTCTTCCAGACATGCCACATTTCTCCCAAATATATCACATCTTCTCCAAGAAATAACAGGTTTCCCCCTTCAAATACAACGTTTTCACCCACAAATACCTGTTTTATCCCCAAAATAGGACAGTTTCTTCCAGAAATGCCACATTTCTCCCAAATAGATCACATCTTCTCCAAGAAATACCAGGATTTCTCCTGAAATAGGACCTTTTCACCCACAAATACCTCTTTTATCCCCCAAATAGGACAGTTTCTTCCAGAAATGCCACATTTCTCCCAAATATATCACATCTTCTCCAAGAAATACCAGGATTCCTCCTGTAATAGGACCTTTTCTCCCACAAATACCACCCTTCTCCCCCCAAATTGGACAGTTTCTTCCAGAAATGCCACATTTCTCCCAAATAGATCACATCTTCTCCAAGAAATACCAGGTTTCCCCCTTCAAATAGGACCTTTTCAACCACAAATGCCTTTTTTATGCCCAAAAGAGGACAGTTTCTGCCAGAAATGCCACATTTCTCCCAAATATATCATATCTTCTCCATGATATACCAGGTTTCCCCCTTCAAAAAGGACCTTTTCAACCACAAATACCTGTTCTATCCCCAAAAGAGGACAGTTTCTTCCAGAAATGCCACATTTCTCCCAAATATATCACATCTTCTCCAAGAAATACCAGGTTTCCCCCTTCAAATAGGACCTTTTCAACCACAAATACCTCTTTTATCCCCAAAAGAGGACAGTTTCTTCCAGAAAGGCCACATTTCTCCCAAACATATCACATCACCTCCAAGAAATACCAGGATTCCTCCTGAAATAGGACCTTTTCTCCCACAAGTACCAGCCTTCTCCCCCCAAATAGGGCATTTTCTTCCAAACATGCCACATTTCTCCCAAATACATCACATCTTCTCCAAGAAATATCAGGTTTTCCCCCTTCAAATAGGACCTTTTCACCCACACATACCTCTTTTATCCCCAAAGAGGACAGCATCTTCCAGACATGCCACATTTCTCCCAAATATATCACATCTTCTCCAAGAAATAGCAGGTTCCCCCTTCAAATAGGACCTTTTCACCCACAAATACCTCTTTTATCCCCAAAAGAGGACAGTTTCTTCCAGAAAGGCCACATTTCTCCCAAATATATCACATCTTCTCCAAGAAATACCACGTTTCCCCCTTCAAATAGGACCTTTTCACCCACAAATACCTCTTTTATCCCCAAAAGAGGACAGTTTCTTCCAGACATGCCACATTTCTCCCAAATAGATCACATCTTCTCCAAGAAATACCAGGTTTCCCCCTTCAAATAGGACCTTTTCACCCACAAATACCTCTTTTATCCCCAAAATCGGACAGTTTCTTCCAGAAATGCCACATTTCTCCCAAATATATCACATCTTCTCCAAGAAATACCAGGTTTCCCACTTCAAATAGGACCTTTTCTCCATGAAATACCTCTTTTATCCCCAAAAGAGGACATTTTTTTCCCGAAATGCCACATTTCTCCCAAATATATCACATCTTCTCCAAGAAATACCAGGTTTCCCCCTGGAAATAGGACCTTTTCAACCACTAATACCTCTTTTATCCCCAAAAGAGGACAGTTTCTTCCGGAAAGGCCACATTTCTCCCAAACATATCACATCTTCTCCAAGAAATGCCAGGATTCCTCCTGAAATAGGACCTTCTCACCCAAAACTACCAGCCTTCTCCCCCCAAATTGGACATTTTCTTCCAGAAAGGCCACATTTCTCCCAAATAGATCACATCTTCTCCAAGAAATACCAGGTTTCCCCCTTCAAATTGGACCTTCTCACCGAAAACTACCAGCCTTCTCCCCCCAAATTGGGCATTTTCTTCCAAACATGCCACATTTCTCCCAAATAGATCTCATCTTCTCCAAGAAATACCAGGTTTCCCCCTTCAAATAGGACCTTTTCACCCACAAATACCTGTTTTATCCCCAAAATAGGACAGTTTCTTCCAGAAATGCCACATTTCTCCCAAATATATCACATCTTCTCCAAGAAATACCAGGGTTCCCCCTTCAAATAGGACCTTTTCTCCCACAAATGCCTCTTTTATCCCCAAAAGAGGACAGTTTCTTCCAGAAATGCCACATTTCTCCCAAATAGATCACAACTCCTCCAAGAAATACCAGGTTTCCCCCTTCAATTAGGACCTTTTCTCCATGAAATACCTGTTTTATCCCCAAAAGAGGACATTTTCTTCCAGAAATGCCACATTTCTCCCAAATATATCACATCTTCTCCAAGAAATGCCAGGATTCCTCCTGAAAGAGGACCTTCTCACCCAAAACTACCAACCTTCTCCCCCCAAATTGGACATTTTCTTCCAGAAAGGCCACATTTCTCCCAAACATATCACATCTTCTCCAAGAAATACCAGGATTCCTCCTGAAATAGGACCATCACACCGAAAACTACCAGCCTTCTCCCCCCAAATTGGACATTTTCTTCCAGAAATGCCACATTTCTCCCAAATAGATCACATCTTCTCCATGAAATACCACATTTCCCCGTTCAAATAGGACCTTATCACCCACAAATACCTCTTTTATCCCCCAAATACGACATTTTCTGCCAGAAATGCCACATTTCTCCCAAATAGATCACATCTTCTCCAAGAAATGCCAGGTTTCCCCCTTCAAATAGGACCTTTTCTCCCACAAATACCTCTTTATCCCTCAAATAGGACAGTTTCTTCCAGACATGCCACATTTCTCCCAAATATATCACATCTTCTCCAAGAAATGCCTGCTTTCCCCCTTCAAATAGGACATTTTCTCCCACAAATACCACCCTTCTCCCCCCAAATAGGACAGTTTCTTCCAGAAATGCCACATTTCTCCCAAATAGATCACATCTTCTCCAAGAAATACCAGGTTTCCCCCTTCAAATAGGACCTTTTCACCCACAAATACCTGTTTTATCCCCAAAATAGGGCAGTTTCTTCCAGAAATGCCACATTTCTCCCAAATATACCACATCTTCTCCAAGAAATACCAGCTTTCCCCCTTCAAATAGGACCTTTTCACCCACTAATAGCAGGCTTCTACACCAAATAGGACAGTTTCTTCCAGAAATGCCACATTTCTCCCAAATAGATCACATCTCCTCCAAGAAATACCAGGATTCCTCCTGAAATAGGACCTTTACTCCCACAAATACCAGCCTTCTCCCCCCAAATTGGACATTTTCTTCCAGACATGCCACATATTACCCAAATATATCACATCTTCTCCAAGAAATACCAGCTTTCCCCCTTCAAATAGGACCTTTTCAACTACAAATACCTCTTTTATCCCCAAAAGAGGACAGTTTCTTCCAGAAATGCCACATTTCACCCAAACATATCACATCTTCTTCAAGAAATACCAGGATACCTCCTTCAAATAGGACCTTTTCACCCACAAGTACCGGTTTTATCCCCAAAATAGGACAGTTTCTTCCAGACATGCCACATTTCTCCCAAATATATCACATCTCCTCCAAGAAATACCAGGATTTCTCCTGTAATAGGACCTTTTCTCCCACAAATACCAGCCTTTTCCCCCCAAAATACGACAGTTTCTTCCAGAAATGCCACATTTCTCCCAAATATATCACATCTTCTCCAGGAAATACCACGTTTCCCCCTTCAAATAGGACCTTTTCACCCACAAATACCTCTTTTATCCCCAAAAGAGGACAGTTTCTTCCAGAAAGGCCACATTACTCCCAAACATATCACATCTTCTCCAAGAAATAACAGGTTTCCCCCTTCAAATAGGACCTTTTCCCCCCAGAAAACTCTTTTATCCCCAAAAGAGGACAGTTTCTTCCAGAAATGCCACATTTCTCCCAAATATATCACATCTTCTCCAAGAAATACCAGGTTTCCAACTTCAAATAGGACCTTTTCACCCACAAATACCTGTTTTATCCCCAAAAGAGGACAGTTTCTTCCAGAGAGGCCACATTTCTGCCAAATATATCACATCTTCTCCAAGAAATACCAGGATTCCTCCTGAAATACGACCTTTTCACCCACAAATACCTGTTTTATCCCCAAAAGAGGACAGTTTCTTCCAGAAATGCCACATTTCTCCCAAATATATCACATCTTCTCCAAGAAATACCAGCTTTCCCCCTTCAAATAGGACCTTATCACCCACAAATACCTCTTTTGTACCCAAAAGAGGACAGTTACGTCCAGAAATGCCACATTTCTCCCAAACATATCACATCTTCTCCAAGAAATACCACGTTTCCTCCTTGAAATAGGACCTTTTCACCCACAAATACCTCTTGTATCCCCAAAAGAGGACAGTTTCTTCCTGACATGCCACATTTCTCCCAAATATATCACATCTTCTCCAAGAAATACCAGGTTTCCCCCTTGTAATAAGACCTTTTCACCCACAAATACCTCTTTTATCCCCAAAATACGACAGTTTCTTCCAGAAATGCCACATTTCTCCCAAATATATCACATCTTCTCCAAGAAATAACAGGTTTCCCCCTTCAAATACAACGTTTTCACCCACAAATACCTGTTTTATCCCCAAAATAGGACAGTTTCTTCCAGAAATGCCACATTTATCCCAAATATATCACATCTTCTCCAAGAAATACCAGGTTTCCCCCTTCAAATAGGACCTTTTCACCCACAAATACCACTTTTATCCCCAAAATAGGACAGTTTCTGCCAGACATGCCACATTTCTCCCAAATATATCACATCTTCTCCAAGAAATACCAGGGTTCCCCCTTCAAATAGGACCTTTTCACCCACACATACCTGTTTTATCCCTCAAATTGGACATATTCTTCCAGACATGCCACATTTCTCCCAAATATATCACATCTTCTCCAAGAAATAACAGGTTTCCCCCTTCAAATACAACGTTTTCACCCACAAATACCTGTTTTATCCCCAAAATAGGACAGTTTCTTCCAGAAATGCCACATTTCTCCCAAATAGATCACATCTTCTCCAAGAAATACCAGGATTTCTCCTGAAATAGGACCTTTTCACCCACAAATACCTCTTTTATCCCCCAAATAGGACAGTTTCTTCCAGAAATGCCACATTTCTCCCAAATATATCACATCTTCTCCAAGAAATACCAGGATTCCTCCTGTAATAGGACCTTTTCTCCCACAAATACCAGCCTTCTCCCCCCAAATAGGACAGTTTCTTCCAGAAATGCCACATTTCTCCCAAATATATCACATCTTCTCCAAGAAATACCAGGGTTCCCCCTTCAAATAGGACCTTTTCAACCACAAATGCCTTTTTTATGCCCAAAAGAGGACAGTTTCTGCCAGAAATGCCACATTTCTCCCAAATATATCATATCTTCTCCATGATATACCAGGTTTCCCCCTTCAAAAAGGACCTTTTCAACCACAAATACCTGTTCTATCCCCAAAAGAGGACAGTTTCTTCCAGAAATGCCACATTTCTCCCAAATATATCACATCTTCTCCAAGAAATACCAGGTTTCCCCCTTCAAATAGGACCTTTTCACCCACAAATACCTCTTGTATCCCCCAAATAGGACAGTTTCTTCCAGAATGGCCAGATTTCTCCCAAATATATCACATCTTCTCCAAGAAATACCAGGTTTCCCCCTTCAAATAGGACCTTTTCACCCACAAATACCTCTTTTATCCCCAAAAGAGGACAGTTTCTTCCAGAAATGCCACATTTCTCCCAAATAGATCACATCTTCTCCAAGAAATAACAGGTTTCCCCCTTCAAATACAACGTTTTCACCCACAAATACCTGTTTTATCCCCAAAATAGGACAGTTTCTTCCAGAAATGCCACATTTATCCCAAATATATCACATCTTCTCCAAGAAATACCAGGTTTCCCCCTTCAAATAGGACCTTTTCACCCACAAATACCACTTTTATCCCCAAAATAGGACAGTTTCTGCCAGACATGCCACATTTCTCCCAAATATATCACATCTTCTCCAAGAAATACCAGGGTTCCCCCTTCAAATAGGACCTTTTCACCCACACATACCTGTTTTATCCCTCAAATTGGACATATTCTTCCAGACATGCCACATTTCTCCCAAATATATCACATCTTCTCCAAGAAATAACAGGTTTCCCCCTTCAAATACAACGTTTTCACCCACAAATACCTGTTTTATCCCCAAAATAGGACAGTTTCTTCCAGAAATGCCACATTTCTCCCAAATAGATCACATCTTCTCCAAGAAATACCAGGATTTCTCCTGAAATAGGACCTTTTCACCCACAAATACCTCTTTTATCCCCCAAATAGGACAGTTTCTTCCAGAAATGCCACATTTCTCCCAAATATATCACATCTTCTCCAAGAAATACCAGGATTCCTCCTGTAATAGGACCTTTTCTCCCACAAATACCAGCCTTCTCCCCCCAAATAGGACAGTTTCTTCCAGAAATGCCACATTTCTCCCAAATATATCACATCTTCTCCAAGAAATACCAGGGTTCCCCCTTCAAATAGGACCTTTTCAACCACAAATGCCTTTTTTATGCCCAAAAGAGGACAGTTTCTGCCAGAAATGCCACATTTCTCCCAAATATATCACATCTTCTCCAAGAAATACCACCTTTCCCCCTTCAAAAAGGACCTTTTCAACCACAAATACCTGTTCTATCCCCAAAAGAGGACAGTTTCTTCCAGAAATGCCACATTTCTCCCAAATATATCACATCTTCTCCAAGAAATACCAGGTTTCCCCCTTCAAATAGGACCTTTTCAACCACAAATACCTCTTTTATCCCCAAAAGAGGACAGTTTCTTCCAGAAAGGCCACATTTCTCCCAAACATATCACATCACCTCCAAGAAATACCAGGATTCCTCCTGAAATAGGACCTTTTCTCCCACAAGTACCAGCCTTCTCCCCCCAAATAGGGCATTTTCTTCCAAACATGCCACATTTCTCCCAAATACATCACATCTTCTCCAAGAAATATCAGGTTTTCCCCCTTCAAATAGGACCTTTTCACCCACACATACCTCTTTTATCCCCAAAGAGGACAGCATCTTCCAGACATGCCACATTTCTCCCAAATATATCACATCTTCTCCAAGAAATAGCAGGTTCCCCCTTCAAATAGGACCTTTTTACCCACAAATACCTGTTTTATCCCCAAAAGAGGACAGTTTCTTCCAGAAATGCCACATTTCTCCCAAATATATCACATCTTCTCCAAGAAATACCAGGTTTCCCCCTTCAAATAGGACCTTTTCACCCACAAATACCACTTTTATCCCCAAAATAGGACAGTTTCAGCCAGACATGCCACATTTCTCCCAAATATATCACATCTTCTCCAAGAAATACCAGGGTTCCCCCTTCAAATAGGACCTTTTCACCCACACATACCTGATTTATTCCTCAAATTGGACATATTCTTCCAGACATGCCACATTTCTCCCAAATATATCACATCTTCTCCAAGAAATAACAGGTTTCCCCCATCAAATACAACGTTTTCACCCACAAATACCTGTTTTATCCCCAAAATAGGACAGTTTCTTCCAGAAATGCCACATTTCTCCCAAATAGATCACATCTTCTCCAAGAAATACCAGGATTTCTCCTGAAATAGGACCTTTTCACCCACAAATACCTCTTTTATCCCCCAAATAGGACAGTTTCTTCCAGAAATGCCACATTTCTCCCAAATATATCACATCTTCTCCAAGAAATACCAGGATTCCTCCTGTAATAGGACCTTTTCTCCCACAAATACCACCCTTCTCCCCCCAAATTGGACAGTTTCTTCCAGAAATGCCACATTTCTCCCAAATAGATCACATCTTCTCCAAGAAATACCAGGTTTCCCCCTTCAAATAGGACCTTTTCAACCACAAATGCCTTTTTTATGCCCAAAAGAGGACAGTTTCTGCCAGAAATGCCACATTTCTCCCAAATATATCATATCTTCTCCATGATATACCAGGTTTCCCCCTTCAAAAAGGACCTTTTCAACCACAAATACCTGTTCTATCCCCAAAAGAGGACAGTTTCTTCCAGAAATGCCACATTTCTCCCAAATATATCACATCTTCTCCAAGAAATACCAGGTTTCCCCCTTCAAATAGGACCTTTTCAACCACAAATACCTCTTTTATCCCCAAAAGAGGACAGTTTCTTCCAGAAAGGCCACATTTCTCCCAAACATATCACATCACCTCCAAGAAATACCAGGATTCCTCCTGAAATAGGACCTTTTCTCCCACAAGTACCAGCCTTCTCCCCCCAAATAGGGCATTTTCTTCCAAACATGCCACATTTCTCCCAAATACATCACATCTTCTCCAAGAAATATCAGGTTTTCCCCCTTCAAATAGGACCTTTTCACCCACACATACCTCTTTTATCCCCAAAGAGGACAGCATCTTCCAGACATGCCACATTTCTCCCAAATATATCACATCTTCTCCAAGAAATAGCAGGTTCCCCCTTCAAATAGGACCTTTTCACCCACAAATACCTCTTTTATCCCCAAAAGAGGACAGTTTCTTCCAGAAAGGCCACATTTCTCCCAAATATATCACATCTTCTCCAAGAAATACCACGTTTCCCCCTTCAAATAGGACCTTTTCACCCACAAATACCTCTTTTATCCCCAAAAGAGGACAGTTTCTTCCAGACATGCCACATTTCTCCCAAATAGATCACATCTTCTCCAAGAAATACCAGGTTTCCCCCTTCAAATAGGACCTTTTCACCCACAAATACCTCTTTTATCCCCAAAATCGGACAGTTTCTTCCAGAAATGCCACATTTCTCCCAAATATATCACATCTTCTCCAAGAAATACCAGGTTTCCCACTTCAAATAGGACCTTTTCTCCATGAAATACCTCTTTTATCCCCAAAAGAGGACATTTTTTTCCCGAAATGCCACATTTCTCCCAAATATATCACATCTTCTCCAAGAAATACCAGGTTTCCCCCTGGAAATAGGACCTTTTCAACCACTAATACCTCTTTTATCCCCAAAAGAGGACAGTTTCTTCCGGAAAGGCCACATTTCTCCCAAACATATCACATCTTCTCCAAGAAATGCCAGGATTCCTCCTGAAATAGGACCTTCTCACCCAAAACTACCAGCCTTCTCCCCCCAAATTGGACATTTTCTTCCAGAAAGGCCACATTTCTCCCAAATAGATCACATCTTCTCCAAGAAATACCAGGTTTCCCCCTTCAAATTGGACCTTCTCACCGAAAACTACCAGCCTTCTCCCCCCAAATTGGGCATTTTCTTCCAAACATGCCACATTTCTCCCAAATAGATCTCATCTTCTCCAAGAAATACCAGGTTTCCCCCTTCAAATAGGACCTTTTCACCCACAAATACCTGTTTTATCCCCAAAATAGGACAGTTTCTTCCAGAAATGCCACATTTCTCCCAAATATATCACATCTTCTCCAAGAAATACCAGGGTTCCCCCTTCAAATAGGACCTTTTCTCCCACAAATGCCTCTTTTATCCCCAAAAGAGGACAGTTTCTTCCAGAAATGCCACATTTCTCCCAAATAGATCACAACTCCTCCAAGAAATACCAGGTTTCCCCCTTCAATTAGGACCTTTTCTCCATGAAATACCTGTTTTATCCCCAAAAGAGGACATTTTCTTCCAGAAATGCCACATTTCTCCCAAATATATCACATCTTCTCCCACAAATACCAGGTTTCCCCCTTCAAATAGGACCTATTCAACCACAAATACCTCTTTTATCCCCAAAACAGGACAGTTTCTTCCAGAAATGCCACATTTCTCCCAAATAGATCACATCTTCTCCAAGAAATGCCAGGATTCCTCCTGAAAGAGGACCTTCTCACCCAAAACTACCAACCTTCTCCCCCCAAATTGGACATTTTCTTCCAGAAAGGCCACATTTCTCCCAAACATATCACATCTTCTCCAAGAAATACCAGGATTCCTCCTGAAATAGGACCATCACACCGAAAACTACCAGCCTTCTCCCCCCAAATTGGACATTTTCTTCCAGAAATGCCACATTTCTCCCAAATAGATCACATCTTCTCCATGAAATACCACATTTTCCCGTTCAAATAGGACCTTATCACCCACAAATACCTGTTTTATCCCCCAAATACGACATTTTCTGCCAGAAATGCCATATTTCTCCCAAATAGATCACATCTTCTCCAAGAAATGCCAGGTTTCCCCCTTCAAATAGGACCTTTTCTCCCACAAATACCTCTTTATCCCTCAAATAGGACAGTTTCTTCCAGACATGCCACATTTCTCCCAAATATATCACATCTTCTCCAAGAAATGCCTGCTTTCCCCCTTCAAATAGGACCTTTTCTCCCACAAATACCACCCTTCTCCCCCCAAATAGGACAGTTTCTTCCAGAAATGCCACATTTCTCCCAAATAGATCACATCTTCTCCAAGAAATACCAGGTTTCCCCCTTCAAATAGGACCTTTTCACCCACAAATACCTGTTTTATCCCCAAAATAGGGCAGTTTCTTCCAGAAATGCCACATTTCTCCCAAATATACCACATCTTCTCCAAGAAATACCAGCTTTCCCCCTTCAAATAGGACCTTTTCACCCACTAATAGCAGGCTTCTACACCAAATAGGACAGTTTCTTCCAGAAATGCCACATTTCTCCCAAATAGATCACATCTCCTCCAAGAAATACCAGGATTCCTCCTGAAATAGGACCTTTACTCCCACAAATACCAGCCTTCTCCCCCCAAATTGGACATTTTCTTCCAGACATGCCACATATTACCCAAATATATCACATCTTCTCCAAGAAATACCAGCTTTCCCCCTTCAAATAGGACCTTTTCAACTACAAATACCTCTTTTATCCCCAAAAGAGGACAGTTTCTTCCAGAAATGCCACATTTCACCCAAACATATCACATCTTCTTCAAGAAATACCAGGATACCTCCTTCAAATAGGACCTTTTCACCCACAAGTACCGGTTTTATCCCCAAAATAGGACAGTTTCTTCCAGACATGCCACATTTCTCCCAAATATATCACATCTCCTCCAAGAAATACCAGGATTTCTCCTGTAATAGGACCTTTTCTCCCACAAATACCAGCCTTTTCCCCCCAAAATACGACAGTTTCTTCCAGAAATGCCACATTTCTCCCAAATATATCACATCTTCTCCAGGAAATACCACGTTTCCCCCTTCAAATAGGACCTTTTCACCCACAAATACCTCTTTTATCCCCAAAGAGGACAGCATCTTCCAGACATGCCACATTACTCCCAAACATATCACATCTTCTCCAAGAAATAACAGGTTTCCCCCTTCAAATAGGACCTTTTCCCCCCAGAAAACTCTTTTATCCCCAAAAGAGGACAGTTTCTTCCAGAAATGCCACATTTCTCCCAAATATATCACATCTTCTCCAAGAAATACCAGGTTTCCAACTTCAAATAGGACCTTTTCACCCACAAATACCTGTTTTATCCCCAAAAGAGGACAGTTTCTTCCAGAGAGGCCACATTTCTGCCAAATATATCACATCTTCTCCAAGAAATACCAGGATTCCTCCTGAAATACGACCTTTTCACCCACAAATACCTGTTTTATCCCCAAAATACGACAGTTTCTTCCAGAAATGCCACATTTCTCCCAAATATATCACATCTTCTCCAAGAAATAACAGGTTTCCCCCTTCAAATACAACGTTTTCACCCACAAATACCTCTTTTGTACCCAAAAGAGGACAGTTACGTCCAGAAATGCCACATTTCTCCCAAACATATCACATCTTCTCCAAGAAATACCACGTTTCCTCCTTGAAATAGGACCTTTTCACCCACAAATACCTCTTGTATCCCCAAAAGAGGACAGTTTCTTCCTGACATGCCACATTTCTCCCAAATATATCACATCTTCTCCAAGAAATACCAGGTTTCCCCCTTGTAATAAGACCTTTTCACCCACAAATACCTCTTTTATCCCCAAAATACGACAGTTTCTTCCAGAAATGCCACATTTCTCCCAAATATATCACATCTTCTCCAAGAAATACCAGGTTTCGTCCTTCAAATAGGACCTTGTCACCCACAAATACCTCTTTTATCCCCAAAATAAGACAGTTTCTTCCAGACATGCCACATTTCTCCCAAATATATCACATCTTCTCCAAGAAATACCAGGTTTCCCCCTTCAAATAGGACCTTTTCACCCACAAATACCACTTTTATCCCCAAAATAGGACAGTTTCTGCCAGACATGCCACATTTCTCCCAAATATATCACATCTTCTCCAAGAAATACCAGGGTTCCCCCTTCAAATAGGACCTTTTCACCCACACATACCTGTTTTATCCCTCAAATTGGACATATTCTTCCAGACATGCCACATTTCTCCCAAATATATCACATCTTCTCCAAGAAATAACAGGTTTCCCCCTTCAAATACAACGTTTTCACCCACAAATACCTGTTTTATCCCCAAAATAGGACAGTTTCTTCCAGAAATGCCACATTTCTCCCAAATAGATCACATCTTCTCCAAGAAATACCAGGATTTCTCCTGAAATAGGACCTTTTCACCCACAAATACCTCTTTTATCCCCAAAATAGGACAGTTTCTTCCAGAAATGCCACATTTCTCCCAAATAGATCACATCTTCTCCAAGAAATAACAGGTTTCCCCCTTCAAATACAACGTTTTCACCCACAAATACCTGTTTTATCCCCAAAATAGGACAGTTTCTTCCAGAAATGCCACATTTATCCCAAATATATCACATCTTCTCCAAGAAATACCAGGTTTCCCCCTTCAAATAGGACCTTTTCACCCACAAATACCACTTTTATCCCCAAAATAGGACAGTTTCTGCCAGACATGCCACATTTCTCCCAAATATATCACATCTTCTCCAAGAAATACCAGGGTTCCCCCTTCAAATAGGACCTTTTCACCCACACATACCTGTTTTATCCCTCAAATTGGACATATTCTTCCAGACATGCCACATTTCTCCCAAATATATCACATCTTCTCCAAGAAATAACAGGTTTCCCCCTTCAAATACAACGTTTTCACCCACAAATACCTGTTTTATCCCCAAAATAGGACAGTTTCTTCCAGAAATGCCACATTTCTCCCAAATAGATCACATCTTCTCCAAGAAATACCAGGATTTCTCCTGAAATAGGACCTTTTCACCCACAAATACCTCTTTTATCCCCCAAATAGGACAGTTTCTTCCAGAAATGCCACATTTCTCCCAAATATATCACATCTTCTCCAAGAAATACCAGGATTCCTCCTGTAATAGGACCTTTTCTCCCACAAATACCAGCCTTCTCCCCCCAAATAGGACAGTTTCTTCCAGAAATGCCACATTTCTCCCAAATATATCACATCTTCTCCAAGAAATACCAGGGTTCCCCCTTCAAATAGGACCTTTTCAACCACAAATGCCTTTTTTATGCCCAAAAGAGGACAGTTTCTGCCAGAAATGCCACATTTCTCCCAAATATATCATATCTTCTCCATGATATACCAGGTTTCCCCCTTCAAAAAGGACCTTTTCAACCACAAATACCTGTTCTATCCCCAAAAGAGGACAGTTTCTTCCAGAAATGCCACATTTCTCCCAAATATATCACATCTTCTCCAAGAAATACCAGGTTTCCCCCTTCAAATAGGACCTTTTCAACCACAAATACCTCTTTTATCCCCAAAAGAGGACAGTTTCTTCCAGAAAGGCCACATTTCTCCCAAACATATCACATCACCTCCAAGAAATACCAGGATTCCTCCTGAAATAGGACCTTTTCTCCCACAAGTACCAGCCTTCTCCCCCCAAATAGGGCATTTTCTTCCAAACATGATACATTTCTCCCAAATACATCACATCTTCTCCAAGAAATATCAGGTTTTCCCCCTTCAAATAGGACCTTTTCACCCACACATACCTCTTTTATCCCCAAAGAGGACAGCATCTTCCAGACATGCCACATTTCTCCCAAATATATCACATCTTCTCCAAGAAATAGCAGGTTCCCCCTTCAAATAGGACCTTTTCACCCACAAATACCTCTTTTATCCCCAAAAGAGGACAGTTTCTGCCAGAAATGCCACATTTCTCCCAAATATATCATATCTTCTCCATGATATACCAGGTTTCCCCCTTCAAAAAGGACCTTTTCAACCACAAATACCTGTTCTATCCCCAAAAGAGGACAGTTTCTTCCAGAAATGCCACATTTCTCCCAAATATATCACATCTTCTCCAAGAAATACCAGGTTTCCCCCTTCAAATAGGACCTTTTCAACCACAAATACCTCTTTTATCCCCAAAAGAGGACAGTTTCTTCCAGAAAGGCCACATTTCTCCCAAACATATCACATCACCTCCAAGAAATACCAGGATTCCTCCTGAAATAGGACCTTTTCTCCCACAAGTACCAGCCTTCTCCCCCCAAATAGGGCATTTTCTTCCAAACATGATACATTTCTCCCAAATACATCACATCTTCTCCAAGAAATATCAGGTTTTCCCCCTTCAAATAGGACCTTTTCACCCACACATACCTCTTTTATCCCCAAAGAGGACAGCATCTTCCAGACATGCCACATTTCTCCCAAATATATCACATCTTCTCCAAGAAATAGCAGGTTCCCCCTTCAAATAGGACCTTTTCACCCACAAATACCTCTTTTATCCCCAAAAGAGGACAGTTTCTTCCAGAAAGGCCACATTTCTCCCAAATATATCACATCTTCTCCAAGAAATACCAGGTTTCCCCCTTCAAATAGGACCTTTTCACCCACAAATACCTCTTTTATCCCCAAAATCGGACAGTTTCTTCCAGAAATGCCACATTTCTCCCAAATATATCACATCTTCTCCAAGAAATACCAGGTTTCCCACTTCAAATAGGACCTTTTCTCCATGAAATACCTCTTTTATCCCCAAAAGAGGACATTTTTTTCCCGAAATGCCACATTTCTCCCAAATATATCACATCTTCTCCAAGAAATACCAGGTTTCCCCCTGGAAATAGGACCTTTTCAACCACTAATACCTCTTTTATCCCCAAAAGAGGACAGTTTCTTCCGGAAAGGCCACATTTCTCCCAAACATATCACATCTTCTCCAAGAAATGCCAGGATTCCTCCTGAAATAGGACCTTCTCACCCAAAACTACCAGCCTTCTCCCCCCAAATTGGACATTTTCTTCCAGAAAGGCCACATTTCTCCCAAATAGATCACATCTTCTCCAAGAAATACCAGGTTTCCCCCTTCAAATTGGACCTTCTCACCGAAAACTACCAGCCTTCTCCCCCCAAATTGGGCATTTTCTTCCAAACATGCCACATTTCTCCCAAATAGATCTCATCTTCTCCAAGAAATACCAGGTTTCCCCCTTCAAATAGGACCTTTTCACCCACAAATACCTGTTTTATCCCCAAAATAGGACAGTTTCTTCCAGAAATGCCACATTTCTCCCAAATATATCACATCTTCTCCAAGAAATACCAGGGTTCCCCCTTCAAATAGGACCTTTTCTCCCACAAATGCCTCTTTTATCCCCAAAAGAGGACAGTTTCTTCCAGAAATGCCACATTTCTCCCAAATAGATCACAACTCCTCCAAGAAATACCAGGTTTCCCCCTTCAATTAGGACCTTTTCTCCATGAAATACCTGTTTTATCCCCAAAAGAGGACATTTTCTTCCAGAAATGCCACATTTCTCCCAAATATATCACATCTTCTCCCACAAATACCAGGTTTCCCCCTTCAAATAGGACCTATTCAACCACAAATACCTCTTTTATCCCCAAAACAGGACAGTTTCTTCCAGAAATGCCACATTTCTCCCAAATATATCACATCTTCTCCAAGAAATGCCAGGATTCCTCCTGAAAGAGGACCTTCTCACCCAAAACTACCAACCTTCTCCCCCCAAATTGGACATTTTCTTCCAGAAAGGCCACATTTCTCCCAAACATATCACATCTTCTCCAAGAAATACCAGGATTCCTCCTGAAATAGGACCATCACACCGAAAACTACCAGCCTTCTCCCCCCAAATTGGACATTTTCTTCCAGAAATGCCACATTTCTCCCAAATAGATCACATCTTCTCCATGAAATACCACATTTCCCGTTCAAATAGGACCTTATCACCCACAAATACCTGTTTTATCCCCCAAATACGACATTTTCTGCCAGAAATGCCACATTTCTCCCAAATAGATCACATCTTCTCCAAGAAATGCCAGGTTTCCCCCTTCAAATAGGACCTTTTCTCCACAAATACCTCTTTATCCCTCAAATAGGACAGTTTCTTCCAGACATGCCACATTTCTCCCAAATATATCACATCTTCTCCAAGAAATGCCTGCTTTCCCCCTTCAAATAGGACCTTTTCTCCCACAAATACCACCCTTCTCCCCCCAAATAGGACAGTTTCTTCCAGAAATGCCACATTTCTCCCAAATAGATCACATCTTCTCCAAGAAATACCAGGTTTCCCCCTTCAAATAGGACCTTTTCACCCACAAATACCTGTTTTATCCCCAAAATAGGGCAGTTTCTTCCAGAAATGCCACATTTCTCCCAAATATACCACATCTTCTCCAAGAAATACCAGCTTTCCCCCTTCAAATAGGACCTTTTCACCCACTAATAGCAGGCTTCTACACCAAATAGGACAGTTTCTTCCAGAAATGCCACATTTCTCCCAAATAGATCACATCTCCTCCAAGAAATACCAGGATTCCTCCTGAAATAGGACCTTTACTCCCACAAATACCAGCCTTCTCCCCCCAAATTGGACATTTTCTTCCAGACATGCCACATATTACCCAAATATATCACATCTTCTCCAAGAAATACCAGCTTTCCCCCTTCAAATAGGACCTTTTCAACTACAAATACCTCTTTTATCCCCAAAAGAGGACAGTTTCTTCCAGAAATGCCACATTTCACCCAAACATATCACATCTTCTTCAAGAAATACCAGGATACCTCCTTCAAATAGGACCTTTTCACCCACAAGTACCGGTTTTATCCCCAAAATAGGACAGTTTCTTCCAGACATGCCACATTTCTCCCAAATATATCACATCTCCTCCAAGAAATACCAGGATTTCTCCTGTAATAGGACCTTTTCTCCCACAAATACCAGCCTTTTCCCCCCAAAATACGACAGTTTCTTCCAGAAATGCCACATTTCTCCCAAATATATCACATCTTCTCCAGGAAATACCACGTTTCCCCCTTCAAATAGGACCTTTTCACCCACAAATACCTCTTTTATCCCCAAAAGAGGACAGTTTCTTCCAGAAAGGCCACATTACTCCCAAACATATCACATCTTCTCCAAGAAATAACAGGTTTCCCCCTTCAAATAGGACCTTTTCCCCCCAGAAAACTCTTTTATCCCCAAAAGAGGACAGTTTCTTCCAGAAATGCCACATTTCTCCCAAATATATCACATCTTCTCCAGGAAATACCACGTTTCCCCCTTCAAATAGGACCTATTCAACCACAAATACCTCTTTTATCCCCAAAACAGGACAGTTTCTTCCAGAAATGCCACATTTCTCCCAAATATATCACATCTTCTCCAAGAAATGCCAGGATTCCTCCTGAAAGAGGACCTTCTCACCCAAAACTACCAACCTTCTCCCCCCAAATTGGACATTTTCTTCCAGAAAGGCCACATTTCTCCCAAACATATCACATCTTCTCCAAGAAATACCAGGATTCCTCCTGAAATAGGACCATCACACCGAAAACTACCAGCCTTCTCCCCCCAAATTGGACATTTTCTTCCAGAAATGCCACATTTCTCCCAAATAGATCACATCTTCTCCATGAAATACCACATTTCCCGTTCAAATAGGACCTTATCACCCACAAATACCTGTTTTATCCCCCAAATACGACATTTTCTGCCAGAAATGCCACATTTCTCCCAAATAGATCACATCTTCTCCAAGAAATGCCAGGTTTCCCCCTTCAAATAGGACCTTTTCTCCACAAATACCTCTTTATCCCTCAAATAGGACAGTTTCTTCCAGACATGCCACATTTCTCCCAAATATATCACATCTTCTCCAAGAAATGCCTGCTTTCCCCCTTCAAATAGGACCTTTTCTCCCACAAATACCACCCTTCTCCCCCCAAATAGGACAGTTTCTTCCAGAAATGCCACATTTCTCCCAAATAGATCACATCTTCTCCAAGAAATACCAGGTTTCCCCCTTCAAATAGGACCTTTTCACCCACAAATACCTGTTTTATCCCCAAAATAGGGCAGTTTCTTCCAGAAATGCCACATTTCTCCCAAATATACCACATCTTCTCCAAGAAATACCAGCTTTCCCCCTTCAAATAGGACCTTTTCACCCACTAATAGCAGGCTTCTACACCAAATAGGACAGTTTCTTCCAGAAATGCCACATTTCTCCCAAATAGATCACATCTCCTCCAAGAAATACCAGGATTCCTCCTGAAATAGGACCTTTACTCCCACAAATACCAGCCTTCTCCCCCCAAATTGGACATTTTCTTCCAGACATGCCACATATTACCCAAATATATCACATCTTCTCCAAGAAATACCAGCTTTCCCCCTTCAAATAGGACCTTTTCAACTACAAATACCTCTTTTATCCCCAAAAGAGGACAGTTTCTTCCAGAAATGCCACATTTCACCCAAACATATCACATCTTCTTCAAGAAATACCAGGATACCTCCTTCAAATAGGACCTTTTCACCCACAAGTACCGGTTTTATCCCCAAAATAGGACAGTTTCTTCCAGACATGCCACATTTCTCCCAAATATATCACATCTCCTCCAAGAAATACCAGGATTTCTCCTGTAATAGGACTTTTTTCTCCCACAAATACCAGCCTTTTCCCCCCAAAATACGACAGTTTCTTCCAGAAATGCCACATTTCTCCCAAATATATCACATCTTCTCCAGGAAATACCACGTTTCCCCCTTCAAATAGGACCTTTTCACCCACAAATACCTCTTTTATCCCCAAAAGAGGACAGTTTCTTCCAGAAAGGCCACATTACTCCCAAACATATCACATCTTCTCCAAGAAATAACAGGTTTCCCCCTTCAAATAGGACCTTTTCCCCCCAGAAAACTCTTTTATCCCCAAAAGAGGACAGTTTCTTCCAGAAATGCCACATTTCTCCCAAATATATCACATCTTCTCCAAGAAATACCAGGTTTCCAACTTCAAATAGGACCTTTTCACCCACAAATACCTGTTTTATCCCCAAAAGAGGACAGTTTCTTCCAGAGAGGCCACATTTCTGCCAAATATATCACATCTTCTCCAAGAAATACCAGGATTCCTCCTGAAATACGACCTTTTCACCCACAAATACCTGTTTTATCCCCAAAATACGACAGTTTCTTCCAGAAATGCCACATTTCTCCCAAATATATCACATCTTCTCCAAGAAATAACAGGTTTCCCCCTTCAAATACAACGTTTTCACCCACAAATACCTCTTTTGTACCCAAAAGAGGACAGTTACGTCCAGAAATGCCACATTTCTCCCAAACATATCACATCTTCTCCAAGAAATACCACGTTTCCTCCTTGAAATAGGACCTTTTCACCCACAAATACCTCTTGTATCCCCAAAAGAGGACAGTTTCTTCCTGACATGCCACATTTCTCCCAAATATATCACATCTTCTCCAAGAAATACCAGGTTTCCCCCTTGTAATAAGACCTTTTCACCCACAAATACCTCTTTTATCCCCAAAATACGACAGTTTCTTCCAGAAATGCCACATTTCTCCCAAATATATCACATCTTCTCCAAGAAATACCAGGTTTCGTCCTTCAAATAGGACCTTGTCACCCACAAATACCTCTTTTATCCCCAAAATAAGACAGTTTCTTCCAGACATGCCACATTTCTCCCAAATATATCACATCTTCTCCAAGAAATACCAGCTTTCCCCCTTCAAATAGGACCTTTTCACCCACAAATACCACTTTTATCCCCAAAATAGGACAGTTTCTGCCAGACATGCCACATTTCTCCCAAATATATCACATCTTCTCCAAGAAATACCAGGGTTCCCCCTTCAAATAGGACCTTTTCACCCACACATACCTGTTTTATCCCTCAAATTGGACATATTCTTCCAGACATGCCACATTTCTCCCAAATATATCACATCTTCTCCAAGAAATAACAGGTTTCCCCCTTCAAATACAACGTTTTCACCCACAAATACCTGTTTTATCCCCAAAATAGGACAGTTTCTTCCAGAAATGCCACATTTCTCCCAAATAGATCACATCTTCTCCAAGAAATACCAGGATTTCTCCTGAAATAGGACCTTTTCACCCACAAATACCTCTTTTATCCCCAAAATAGGACAGTTTCTTCCAGAAATGCCACATTTCTCCCAAATAGATCACATCTTCTCCAAGAAATAACAGGTTTCCCCCTTCAAATACAACGTTTTCACCCACAAATACCTGTTTTATCCCCAAAATAGGACAGTTTCTTCCAGAAATGCCACATTTATCCCAAATATATCACATCTTCTCCAAGAAATACCAGGTTTCCCCCTTCAAATAGGACCTTTTCACCCACAAATACCACTTTTATCCCCAAAATAGGACAGTTTCTGCCAGACATGCCACATTTCTCCCAAATATATCACATCTTCTCCAAGAAATACCAGGGTTCCCCCTTCAAATAGGACCTTTTCACCCACACATACCTGTTTTATCCCTCAAATTGGACATATTCTTCCAGACATGCCACATTTCTCCCAAATATATCACATCTTCTCCAAGAAATAACAGGTTTCCCCCTTCAAATACAACGTTTTCACCCACAAATACCTGTTTTATCCCCAAAATAGGACAGTTTCTTCCAGAAATGCCACATTTCTCCCAAATAGATCACATCTTCTCCAAGAAATACCAGGATTTCTCCTGAAATAGGACCTTTTCACCCACAAATACCTCTTTTATCCCCCAAATAGGACAGTTTCTTCCAGAAATGCCACATTTCTCCCAAATATATCACATCTTCTCCAAGAAATACCAGGATTCCTCCTGTAATAGGACCTTTTCTCCCACAAATACCAGCCTTCTCCCCCCAAATAGGACAGTTTCTTCCAGAAATGCCACATTTCTCCCAAATATATCACATCTTCTCCAAGAAATACCAGGGTTCCCCCTTCAAATAGGACCTTTTCAACCACAAATGCCTTTTTTATGCCCAAAAGAGGACAGTTTCTGCCAGAAATGCCACATTTCTCCCAAATATATCATATCTTCTCCATGATATACCAGGTTTCCCCCTTCAAAAAGGACCTTTTCAACCACAAATACCTGTTCTATCCCCAAAAGAGGACAGTTTCTTCCAGAAATGCCACATTTCTCCCAAATAGATCACATCTTCTCCAAGAAATACCAGGTTTCCCCCTTCAAATAGGACCTTTTCAACCACAAATACCTCTTTTATCCCCAAAAGAGGACAGTTTCTTCCAGAAAGGCCACATTTCTCCCAAACATATCACATCACCTCCAAGAAATACCAGGATTCCTCCTGAAATAGGACCTTTTCTCCCACAAGTACCAGCCTTCTCCCCCCAAATAGGGCATTTTCTTCCAAACATGATACATTTCTCCCAAATACATCACATCTTCTCCAAGAAATATCAGGTTTTCCCCCTTCAAATAGGACCTTTTCACCCACACATACCTCTTTTATCCCCAAAGAGGACAGCATCTTCCAGACATGCCACATTTCTCCCAAATATATCACATCTTCTCCAAGAAATAGCAGGTTCCCCCTTCAAATAGGACCTTTTCACCCACAAATACCTCTTTTATCCCCAAAAGAGGACAGTTTCTTCCAGAAAGGCCACATTTCTCCCAAATATATCACATCTTCTCCAAGAAATACCAGGTTTCCCCCTTCAAATAGGACCTTTTCACCCACAAATACCTCTTTTATCCCCAAAATCGGACAGTTTCTTCCAGAAATGCCACATTTCTCCCAAATATATCACATCTTCTCCAAGAAATACCAGGTTTCCCACTTCAAATAGGACCTTTTCTCCATGAAATACCTCTTTTATCCCCAAAAGAGGACATTTTTTTCCCGAAATGCCACATTTCTCCCAAATATATCACATCTTCTCCAAGAAATACCAGGTTTCCCCCTGGAAATAGGACCTTTTCAACCACTAATACCTCTTTTATCCCCAAAAGAGGACAGTTTCTTCCGGAAAGGCCACATTTCTCCCAAACATATCACATCTTCTCCAAGAAATGCCAGGATTCCTCCTGAAATAGGACCTTCTCACCCAAAACTACCAGCCTTCTCCCCCCAAATTGGACATTTTCTTCCAGAAAGGCCACATTTCTCCCAAATAGATCACATCTTCTCCAAGAAATACCAGGTTTCCCCCTTCAAATTGGACCTTCTCACCGAAAACTACCAGCCTTCTCCCCCCAAATTGGGCATTTTCTTCCAAACATGCCACATTTCTCCCAAATAGATCTCATCTTCTCCAAGAAATACCAGGTTTCCCCCTTCAAATAGGACCTTTTCACCCACAAATACCTGTTTTATCCCCAAAATAGGACAGTTTCTTCCAGAAATGCCACATTTCTCCCAAATATATCACATCTTCTCCAAGAAATACCAGGGTTCCCCCTTCAAATAGGACCTTTTCTCCCACAAATGCCTCTTTTATCCCCAAAAGAGGACAGTTTCTTCCAGAAATGCCACATTTCTCCCAAATAGATCACAACTCCTCCAAGAAATACCAGGTTTCCCCCTTCAATTAGGACCTTTTCTCCATGAAATACCTGTTTTATCCCCAAAAGAGGACATTTTCTTCCAGAAATGCCACATTTCTCCCAAATATATCACATCTTCTCCCACAAATACCAGGTTTCCCCCTTCAAATAGGACCTATTCAACCACAAATACCTCTTTTATCCCCAAAACAGGACAGTTTCTTCCAGAAATGCCACATTTCTCCCAAATAGATCACATCTTCTCCAAGAAATGCCAGGATTCCTCCTGAAAGAGGACCTTCTCACCCAAAACTACCAACCTTCTCCCCCCAAATTGGACATTTTCTTCCAGAAAGGCCACATTTCTCCCAAACATATCACATCTTCTCCAAGAAATACCAGGATTCCTCCTGAAATAGGACCATCACACCGAAAACTACCAGCCTTCTCCCCCCAAATTGGACATTTTCTTCCAGAAATGCCACATTTCTCCCAAATAGATCACATCTTCTCCATGAAATACCACATTTCCCCGTTCAAATAGGACCTTATCACCCACAAATACCTGTTTTATCCCCCAAATACGACATTTTCTGCCAGAAATGCCACATTTCTCCCAAATAGATCACATCTTCTCCAAGAAATGCCAGGTTTCCCCCTTCAAATAGGACCTTTTCTCCACAAATACCTCTTTATCCCTCAAATAGGACAGTTTCTTCCAGACATGCCACATTTCTCCCAAATATATCACATCTTCTCCAAGAAATGCCTGCTTTCCCCCTTCAAATAGGACCTTTTCTCCCACAAATACCACCCTTCTCCCCCCAAATAGGACAGTTTCTTCCAGAAATGCCACATTTCTCCCAAATAGATCACATCTTCTCCAAGAAATACCAGGTTTCCCCCTTCAAATAGGACCTTTTCACCCACAAATACCTGTTTTATCCCCAAAATAGGGCAGTTTCTTCCAGAAATGCCACATTTCTCCCAAATATACCACATCTTCTCCAAGAAATACCAGCTTTCCCCCTTCAAATAGGACCTTATCACCCACTAATAGCAGGCTTCTACACCAAATAGGACAGTTTCTTCCAGAAATGCCACATTTCTCCCAAATAGATCACATCTCCTCCAAGAAATACCAGGATTCCTCCTGAAATAGGACCTTTACTCCCACAAATACCAGCCTTCTCCCCCCAATTTGGACATTTTCTTCCAGACATGCCACATATTACCCAAATATATCACATCTTCTCCAAGAAATACCAGCTTTCCCCCTTCAAATAGGACCTTTTCAACTACAAATACCTCTTTTATCCCCAAAAGAGGACAGTTTCTTCCAGAAATGCCACATTTCACCCAAACATATCACATCTTCTTCAAGAAATACCAGGATACCTCCTTCAAATAGGACCTTTTCACCCACAAGTACTGGTTTTATCCCCAAAATAGGACAGTTTCTTCCAGACATGCCACATTTCTCCCAAATATATCATATCTCCTCCAAGAAATACCAGGATTTCTCCTGTAATAGGACCTTTTCTCCCACAAATACCAGCCTTTTCCCCCCAAAATACGACAGTTTCTTCCAGAAATGCCACATTTCTCCCAAATATATCACATCTTCTCCAGGAAATACCACGTTTCCCCCTTCAAATAGGACCTTTTCACCCACAAATACCTCTTTTATCCCCAAAAGAGGACAGTTTCTTCCAGAAAGGCCACATTACTCCCAAACATATCACATCTTCTCCAAGAAATAACAGGTTTCCCCCTTCAAATAGGACCTTTTCCCCCCAGAAAACTCTTTTATCCCCAAAAGAGGACAGTTTCTTCCAGAAATGCCACATTTCTCCCAAATATATCACATCTTCTCCAAGAAATACCAGGTTTCCAACTTCAAATAGGACCTTTTCACCCACAAATACCTGTTTTATCCCCAAAAGAGGACAGTTTCTTCCAGAGAGGCCACATTTCTGCCAAATATATCACATCTTCTCCAAGAAATACCAGGATTCCTCCTGAAATACGACCTTTTCACCCACAAATACCTGTTTTATCCCCAAAATACGACAGTTTCTTCCAGAAATGCCACATTTCTCCCAAATATATCACATCTTCTCCAAGAAATACCAGCTTTCCCCCTTCAAATAGGACCTTATCACCCACAAATACCTCTTTTGTACCCAAAAGAGGACAGTTACGTCCAGAAATGCCACATTTCTCCCAAACATATCACATCTTCTCCAAGAAATACCACGTTTCCTCCTTGAAATAGGACCTTTTCACCCACAAATACCTCTTGTATCCCCAAAAGAGGACAGTTTCTTCCTGACATGCCACATTTCTCCCAAATATATCACATCTTCTCCAAGAAATACCAGGTTTCCCCCTTGTAATAAGACCTTTTCACCCACAAATACCTCTTTTATCCCCAAAATACGACAGTTTCTTCCAGAAATGCCACATTTCTCCCAAATATATCACATCTTCTCCAAGAAATACCAGGTTTCGTCCTTCAAATAGGACCTTGTCACCCACAAATACCTCTTTTATCCCCAAAATAAGACAGTTTCTTCCAGACATGCCACATTTCTCCCAAATATATCACATCTTCTCCAAGAAATACCAGGTTTCCCCCTTCAAATAGGACCTTTTCACCCACAAATACCACTTTTATCCCCAAAATAGGACAGTTTCTGCCAGACATGCCACATTTCTCCCAAATATATCACATCTTCTCCAAGAAATACCAGGGTTCCCCCTTCAAATAGGACCTTTTCACCCACACATACCTCTTTTATCCCTCAAATTGGACATATTCTTCCAGACATGCCACATTTCTCCCAAATATATCACATCTTCTCCAAGAAATAACAGGTTTCCCCCTTCAAATACAACGTTTTCACCCACAAATACCTGTTTTATCCCCAAAATAGGACAGTTTCTTCCAGAAATGCCACATTTCTCCCAAATAGATCACATCTTCTCCAAGAAATACCAGGATTTCTCCTGAAATAGGACCTTTTCACCCACAAATACCTCTTTTATCCCCAAAATAGGACAGTTTCTTCCAGAAATGCCACATTTCTCCCAAATAGATCACATCTTCTCCAAGAAATAACAGGTTTCCCCCTTCAAATACAACGTTTTCACCCACAAATACCTGTTTTATCCCCAAAATAGGACAGTTTCTTCCAGAAATGCCACATTTATCCCAAATATATCACATCTTCTCCAAGAAATACCAGGTTTCCCCCTTCAAATAGGACCTTTTCACCCACAAATACCACTTTTATCCCCAAAATAGGACAGTTTCTGCCAGACATGCCACATTTCTCCCAAATATATCACATCTTCTCCAAGAAATACCAGGGTTCCCCCTTCAAATAGGACCTTTTCACCCACACATACCTGTTTTATCCCTCAAATTGGACATATTCTTCCAGACATGCCACATTTCTCCCAAATATATCACATCTTCTCCAAGAAATAACAGGTTTCCCCCTTCAAATACAACGTTTTCACCCACAAATACCTGTTTTATCCCCAAAATAGGACAGTTTCTTCCAGAAATGCCACATTTCTCCCAAATAGATCACATCTTCTCCAAGAAATACCAGGATTTCTCCTGAAATAGGACCTTTTCACCCACAAATACCTCTTTTATCCCCCAAATAGGACAGTTTCTTCCAGAAATGCCACATTTCTCCCAAATATATCACATCTTCTCCAAGAAATACCAGGATTCCTCCTGTAATAGGACCTTTTCTCCCACAAATACCAGCCTTCTCCCCCCAAATAGGACAGTTTCTTCCAGAAATGCCACATTTCTCCCAAATATATCACATCTTCTCCAAGAAATACCAGGGTTCCCCCTTCAAATAGGACCTTTTCAACCACAAATGCCTTTTTTATGCCCAAAAGAGGACAGTTTCTGCCAGAAATGCCACATTTCTCCCAAATATATCATATCTTCTCCATGATATACCAGGTTTCCCCCTTCAAAAAGGACCTTTTCAACCACAAATACCTGTTCTATCCCCAAAAGAGGACAGTTTCTTCCAGAAATGCCACATTTCTCCCAAATATATCACATCTTCTCCAAGAAATACCAGGTTTCCCCCTTCAAATAGGACCTTTTCAACCACAAATACCTCTTTTATCCCCAAAAGAGGACAGTTTCTTCCAGAAAGGCCACATTTCTCCCAAACATATCACATCACCTCCAAGAAATACCAGGATTCCTCCTGAAATAGGACCTTTTCTCCCACAAGTACCAGCCTTCTCCCCCCAAATAGGGCATTTTCTTCCAAACATGATACATTTCTCCCAAATACATCACATCTTCTCCAAGAAATATCAGGTTTTCCCCCTTCAAATAGGACCTTTTCACCCACACATACCTCTTTTATCCCCAAAGAGGACAGCATCTTCCAGACATGCCACATTTCTCCCAAATATATCACATCTTCTCCAAGAAATAGCAGGTTCCCCCTTCAAATAGGACCTTTTCACCCACAAATACCTCTTTTATCCCCAAAAGAGGACAGTTTCTTCCAGAAAGGCCACATTTCTCCCAAATATATCTCATCTTCTCCAAGAAATACCAGGTTTCCCCCTTCAAATAGGACCTTTTCACCCACAAATACCTCTTTTATCCCCAAAATCGGACAGTTTCTTCCAGAAATGCCACATTTCTCCCAAATATATCACATCTTCTCCAAGAAATACCAGGTTTCCCACTTCAAATAGGACCTTTTCTCCATGAAATACCTCTTTTATCCCCAAAAGAGGACATTTTTTTCCCGAAATGCCACATTTCTCCCAAATATATCACATCTTCTCCAAGAAATACCAGGTTTCCCCCTGGAAATAGGACCTTTTCAACCACTAATACCTCTTTTATCCCCAAAAGAGGACAGTTTCTTCCGGAAAGGCCACATTTCTCCCAAACATATCACATCTTCTCCAAGAAATGCCAGGATTCCTCCTGAAATAGGACCTTCTCACCCAAAACTACCAGCCTTCTCCCCCCAAATTGGACATTTTCTTCCAGAAAGGCCACATTTCTCCCAAATAGATCACATCTTCTCCAAGAAATACCAGGTTTCCCCCTTCAAATTGGACCTTCTCACCGAAAACTACCAGCCTTCTCCCCCCAAATTGGGCATTTTCTTCCAGACATGCCACATTTCTCCCAAATAGATCTCATCTTCTCCAAGAAATACCAGGTTTCCCCCTTCAAATAGGACCTTTTCACCCACAAATACCTGTTTTATCCCCAAAATAGGACAGTTTCTTCCAGAAATGCCACATTTCTCCCAAATATATCACATCTTCTCCAAGAAATACCAGGGTTCCCCCTTCAAATAGGACCTTTTCTCCCACAAATGCCTCTTTTATCCCCAAAAGAGGACAGTTTCTTCCAGAAATGCCACATTTCTCCCAAATAGATCACAACTCCTCCAAGAAATACCAGGTTTCCCCCTTCAATTAGGACCTTTTCTCCATGAAATACCTGTTTTATCCCCAAAAGAGGACATTTTCTTCCAGAAATGCCACATTTCTCCCAAATATATCACATCTTCTCCCACAAATACCAGGTTTCCCCCTTCAAATAGGACCTTTTCAACCACAAATACCTCTTTTATCCCCAAAACAGGACAGTTTCTTCCAGAAATGCCACATTTCTCCCAAATAGATCACATCTTCTCCAAGAAATGCCAGGATTCCTCCTGAAAGAGGACCTTCTCACCCAAAACTACCAGCCGTCTCCCCCCAAATTGGACATTTTCTTCCAGAAAGTCCACATTTCTCCCAAATATATCACATCTTCTCCAAGAAATACCAGGATTCCTCCTGAAATAGGACCATCACACCGAAAACTACCAGCCTTCTCCCCCCAAATTGGACATTTTCTTCCAGAAATGCCACATTTCTCCCAAATAGATCACATCTTCTCCATGAAATACCACATTTCCCCACATAAGGTTCAAATAGGACCTTATCACCCACAAATACCTGTTTTATCCCCCAAATACGACATTTTCTGCCAGAAATGCCACATTTTTCCCAAATAGATCACATCTTCTCCAAGAAATGCCACGTTTCCCCCTTCAAATAGGACCTTTTCTCCCACAAATACCTCTTTATCCCTCAAATAGGACAGTTTCTTCCAGACATGCCACATTTCTCCCAAATATATCACATCTTCTCCAAGAAATGCCTGCTTTCCCCCTTCAAATAGGACCTTTTCTCCCACAAATACCACACTTCTCCACCCAAATAAGACAGTTTCTTCCAGAAATGCCACATTTCTCCCAAATAGATCACATCTTCTCCAAGAAATACCAGGTTTCCCCCTTCAAATAGGACCTTTTCACCCACAAATACCTCTTTTATCCCCAAAAGAGGACAGTTTCTTCCAGAAATGCCACATTTCTCCCAAATATACCACATCTTCTCCAAGAAATACCAGCTTTCCCCCTTCAAATAGGACCTTTTCACCCACTAATAGCAGGCTTCTACACCAAATAGGACAGTTTCTTCCAGAAATGCCACATTTCTCCCAAATAGATCACATCTCCTCCAAGAAATACGAGGATTCCTCCTGAAATACGACCTTTTCACCCACAAATACCTGTTTTATCCCCAAAATACGACAGTTTCTTCCAGAAATGCCACATTTCTCCCAAATATATCACATCTTCTCCAAGAAATACCACGTTTCCCCCTTCAAATAGGACCTTATCACCCACAAATACCTCTTTTGTACCCAAAATAGAACAGTTACGTCCAGAAATGCCACATTTCTCCCAAACATATCACATCTTCTCCAAGAAATACCACGTTTCCTCCTTGAAATAGGACCTTTTCACCCACAAATACCTCTTGTATCCCCAAAAGAGGACAGTTTCTTCCTGACATGCCACATTTCTCCCAAATATATCACATCTTCTCCAAGAAATACCAGGTTTCCCCCTTGTAATAAGACCTTTTCACCCACAAATACCTCTTTTATCCCCAAAATACGACAGTTTCTTCCAGAAATGCCACATTTCTCCCAAATATATCACATCTTCTCCAAGAAATACCACGTTTCCCCCTTCAAATAGGACCTTTTCACCCACAAATACCTCTTGTATCCCCAAAAGAGGACAGTTTCTTCCAGAATGGCCAGATTTCTCCCAAATATATCACATCTTCTCCAAGAAATACCAGGTTTCCCCCTTCAAATAGGACCTTTTCACACACAAATACCTCTTTGATCCCCAAAATAGGACAGTTTCTTCCAGAAATGCCACATTTCTCCCAAATAGATCACATCTTCTCCAAGAAATAACAGGTTTCCCCCTTCAAATACAACGTTTTCACCCACAAATACCTGTTTTATCCCCAAAATAGGACAGTTTCTTCCAGAAATGCCACATTTCTCCCAAATAGATCACATCTTCTCCAAGAAATACCAGGTTTCCCCCTTCAAATAGGACCTTTTCACCCACAAATACCACTTTTATCCCCAAAATAGGACAGTTTCTGCCAGACATGCCACATTTCTCCCAAATATATCACATCTTCTCCAAGAAAGACCAGGGTTCCCCCTTCAAATAGGACCTTTTCACCCACACATACCTGTTTTATCCCTCAAATTGGACGTATTCTTCCAGACATGCCACATTTCTCCCAAACATATCACATCTTCTCCAAGAAATACCAGCTTTCCCCCTTCAAATAGGACCTTTTCAACTACAAATACCTCTTTTATCCCCAAAAGAGGACAGTTTCTTCCAGAAATGCCACATTTCACCCAAACATATCACATCTTCTTCAAGAAATACCAGGATACCTCCTTCAAATAGGACCTTTTCACCCACAAGTACCGGTTTTATCCCCAAAATAGGACAGTTTCTTCCAGACATGCCACATTTCTCCCAAATATATCACATCTCCTCCAAGAAATACCAGGATTTCTCCTGTAATAGGACCTTTTCTCCCACAAATACCAGCCTTTTCCCCCCAAAATACGACAGTTTCTTCCAGAAATGCCACATTTCTCCCAAATATATCACATCTTCTCCAGGAAATACCACGTTTCCCCCTTCAAATAGGACCTTTTCACCCACAAATACCTCTTTTATCCCCAAAAGAGGACAGTTTCTTCCAGAAAGGCCACATTACTCCCAAACATATCACATCTTCTCCAAGAAATACCAGGTTTCCCCCTTCAAATAGGACCTTTTCCCCCCAGAAAACTCTTTTATCCCCAAAAGAGGACAGTTTCTTCCAGAAATGCCACATTTCTCCCAAATATATCACATCTTCTCCAAGAAATACCAGGTTTCCAACTTCAAATAGGACCTTTTCACCCACAAATACCTGTTTTATCCCCAAAAGAGGACAGTTTCTTCCAGAGAGGCCACATTTCTGCCAAATATATCACATCTTCTCCAAGAAATACCAGGATTCCTCCTGAAATACGACCTTTTCACCCACAAATACCTGTTTTATCCCCAAAATACGACAGTTTCTTCCAGAAATGCCACATTTCTCCCAAATATATCACATCTTCTCCAAGAAATACCAGCTTTCCCCCTTCAAATAGGACCTTATCACCCACAAATACCTCTTTTGTACCCAAAATAGAACAGTTACGTCCAGAAATGCCACATTTCTCCCAAACATATCACATCTTCTCCAAGAAATACCACGTTTCCTCCTTGAAATAGGACCTTTTCACCCACAAATACCTCTTGTATCCCCAAAAGAGGACAGTTTCTTCCAGAAATGCCACATTTCTCCCAAATAGATCACATCTTCTCCAAGAAATACCAGGATTTCTCCTGAAATAGGACCTTTTCACCCACAAATACCTCTTTTATCCCCCAAATAGGACAGTTTCTTCCAGAAATGCCACATTTCTCCCAAATATATCACATCTTCTCCAAGAAATACCAGGATTCCTCCTGTAATAGGACCTTTTCTCCCACAAATACCAGCCTTCTCCCCCCAAATAGGACAGTTTCTTCCAGAAATGCCACATTTCTCCCAAATAGATCACATCTTCTCCAAGAAATACCAGGTTTCCCCCTTCAAATAGGACCTTTTCAACCACAAATGCCTTTTTTATGCCCAAAAGAGGACAGTTTCTTTCAGAAATGCCACATTTCTCCCAAATATATCATATCTTCTCCAAGAAATACCAGCTTTCCCCCTTCAAATAGGACCCTTTCAACCACAAATACCTGTTCTATCCCCAAAAGAGGACAGTTTCTTCCAGAAATGCCACATTTCTCCCAAATATATCACATCTTCTCCAAGAAATACCAGGTTTCCCCCTTCAAATAGGACCTTTTCAACCACAAATACCTCTTTTATCCCCAAAAGAGGACAGTTTCTTCCAGAAAGGCCACATTTCTCCCAAACATATCACATCACCTCCAAGAAATACCAGGATTCCTCCTGAAATAGGACCTTTTCTCCCACAAGTACCAGCCTTCTCCCCCCAAATAGGGCATTTTCTTCCAAACATGCCACATTTCTCCCAAATACATCACATCTTCTCCAAGAAATATCAGGTTTTCCCCCTTCAAATAGGATCTTTTCAACCACACATACCTCTTTTATCCCCAAAGAGGACAGCATCTTCCAGACATGCCACATTTCTCCCAAATATATCACATCTTCTCCAAGAAATAGCAGGTTCCCCCTTCAAATAGGACCTTTTCACCCACAAATACCTCTTTTATCCCCAAAAGAGGACAGTTTCTTCCAGAAAGGCCACATTTCTCCCAAATATATCACATCTTCTCCAAGAAATACCAGGTTTCCCCCTTCAAATAGGACCTTTTCACCCACAAATACCTCTTTTATCCCCAAAATCGGACAGTTTCTTCCAGACATGCCACATTTCTCCCAAATAGATCACATCTTCTCCAAGAAATACCAGGTTTCCCCTTCAAATAGGACCTTTTCACCCACAAATACCTCTTTTATCCCCAAAATCGGACAGTTTCTTCCAGAAATGCCACATTTCTCCCAAATATATCACATCTTCTCCAAGAAATACCAGGTTTCCCACTTCAAATAGGACCTTTTCTCCATGAAATACCTCTTTTATCCCCAAAAGAGGACATTTTTTTCCCGAAATGCCACATTTCTCCCAAATATATCACATCTTCTCCAAGAAATACCAGGTTTCCCCCTGGAAATAGGACCTTTTCAACCACTAATACCTCTTTTATCCCCAAAAGAGGACAGTTTCATCCGGAAAGGCCACATTTCTCCCAAACATATCACATCTTCTCCAAGAAATGCCAGGATTCCTCCTGAAATAGGACCTTCTCACCCAAAACTACCAGCCTTCTCCCCCCAAATTGGACATTTTCTTCCAGAAAGGCCACATTTCTCCCAAATAGATCACATCTTCTCCAAGAAATACCAGGTTTCCCCCTTCAAATAGGACCTTCTCACCGAAAACAACCAGCCTTCTCCCCCCAAATTGGGCATTTTCTTCCAGACATGCCACATTTCTCCCAAATAGATCTCATCTTCTCCAAGAAATACCAGGTTTCCCCCTTCAAATAGGACCTTTTCACCCACAAATACCTGTTTTATCCCCAAAATAGTACAGTTTCTTCCAGAAATGCCACATTTCTCCCAAATATATCATATCTTCTCCAAGAAATACCAGGTTTTCCCCTTCAAATAGGACCTTTTCACCCACAAATACCTCTTTTATCCCCAAAAGAGGACAGTTTCTTCCAGAAAGGCCACATTTCTCCCAAACATATCACATCACCTCCAAGAAATACCAGGGTTCCCCCTTCAAATAGGACCTTTTCACCAACAAATACCTCTTTTATCCCCAAAAGAGGACAGTTTCTTCCAGAAATGCCACATTTCTCCCAAAAGATATCACATCTCCTCCAAGAAATACCAGGATTCCTCCTGAAATAGGACCTTTTCTCCCACAAATACCAGCCTTCTCCCCCAAATAGGACATTTTCTTCCAGACATGCCACATATCACCCAAATATATCACATCTTCTCCAAGAAATACCAGGTTTCTTCCTTCAAATAGGACCTTTTCACCCACAAATACCTCTTTTATCCCCAAAATAGAACAGTTTCTTCCAGAAATGCCACATTTCACCCAAACATATCACATCTTCTCCAAGAAATACCAGGATACCCCCTTCAAATAGGACCTTTTCACCCACAAGTACCTGTTTTATCCCCAAAAGAGGACAGTTTCTTCCAGACATGCCACATTTCTCCAAACATATCACATCTCCTCCAAGAAATACCTGGATTTCTCCTGTAATAGGACCTTTTCTCCCAAAAATACCAACATTTTCCACCCAAAGGAGGACAGTTTCTTCCAGAAATGCCACATTTCTCCCAAATAGATCACATCTTCTCCAAGAAATACCAGGTTTTCCCCTTCAAATAGGACCTTTTCAAACACAAATACCTCTTTTATCCCCAAAAGAGGACAGTTTCTTCCAGATATGCCACATTTCTCCCAAATAGATCACATCTTCTCCAAGAAATACCAGCTTTCCCCCTTCAAATAGGACCTTTTCACCCACAAATACCTCTTTTATCCCCAAAAGAGGACAGTTTCTTCCAGACATGCCACATTTCTCCCAAATATATCACATCTTCTCCAAGAAATACCAGGTTTCCCCCTTCAAATAGGACCTTTTCACCCACAAATACCTGTTTTATCCCCAAAAGAGGACAGTTTCTTCCAGAAAGGCCTCATTTCTCCCAAATATATCACATCTTCTCCAAGAAATACCTGCTTTCCCCCTGGAAATACGACCTTTTCTCCCACAAATACCTCTTTTATCCCCAAAAGAGGACAGTTTCTTCCAGAAATGCCACATTTCTCCCAAATATATCACATCTTCTCCAAGAAATACCATGTTCCCCCCTGCAAATAGGACCTTTTCACCCACAAATACCTCTTTTATCCCCAAAAGAGTACGGTTTCTTCCAGAAAGGCCACGTTTCTCCCAAATATATATCATCTTCTCCAAGAAATACCAGGTTTCCCCCTTCAAATAGGACCTTTTCACCCACAAATACCTCTTTTATCCCCAAAAGAGGACAGTTTCTTCCAGACATGCCAGATTTCTCCCAAATAGATCACATCTTCTCCAAGAAATACCAGCTTTCCCCCTTCAAATAGGACCTTTACACCCACAAATACCTCTTTTATCCCCAAAAGAGGACAGTTTCTTCCAGAAAGGCCACATTTCTCCCAAATATATCACATCTTCTCCAAGAAATACCAGGCTTCCCACTTCAAATAGGACCTTTTCTCCCACATATACGTGTTTTAGCCCCAAAAGAGGACAGTTTCTTCCAGAAATGCCACATTTCTCCCAAATATATCACATCTTCTCCAAGAAATACCAGGATCCCCTTCAAATAGGACATTTTCTCCCACAAATACCACTTTTATCCCCAAAAGAGGACAGTTTCTTCCAGAAAGGCCAAATTTCTCCCAAATAGATCACATCTCCTGAAAGAAATACCAGCTTTCCCCCTTCAAATAGGACCTTTTCACCCACAAATTCCTCTTTTATCCCCAAAATAGGACAGTTTCTACCAGAAATGCCACATTTCTCCCAAATATATCACATCTTCTCCAAGAAATACCAGCTTTCCCCCTTCAAATAGGACCTTTTCAATTACAAATACCTCTTTTATCCCCAAAAGAGGACAGTTTCTTCCAGAAATGCCACATTTCACCCAAACATATCACATCTTCTTCAAGAAATACCAGGATACCTCCTTCAAATAGGACCTTTTCACCCACAAGTACCGGTTTTATCCCCAAAATAGGACAGTTTCTTCCAGACATGCCACATTTCTCCCAAACATATCACATCTCCTCCAAGAAATACCAGGATTTCTCCTGTAATAGGACCTTTTCTCACACAAATACCAGCCTTTTCCCCCCAAAATACGACAGTTTCTTCCAGAAATGCCACATTTCTCCCAAATATATCACATCTTCTCCAGGAAATACCACGTTTCCCCCTTCAAATAGGACCTTTTCACCCACAAATACCTCTTTTATCCCCAAAAGAGGACAGTTTCTTCCAGAAAGGCCACATTACTCCCAAACATATCACATCTTCTCCAAGAAATACCAGGTTTCCCCTTCAAATAGGACCTTTTCACCCACACATACCTCTTTTATCCCCAAAAGAGGACAGTTTCTTCCAGAAATGCCACATTTCTCCCAAATATATCACATCTTCTCCAAGAAATACCAGGTTTCCTCCTTCAAATAGGACCTTTTCACCCACAAATACCTGTTTTATCCCCAAAAGAGGACAGTTTCTTCCAGAGAGGCCACATTTCTGCCAAATATATCACATCTTCTCCAAGAAATACCAGGATTCCTCCTGAAATACGACCTTTTCACCCACAAATACCTGTTTTATCCCCAAAATACGACAGTTTCTTCCAGAAATGCCACATTTCTCCCAAATATATCACATCTTCTCCAAGAAATACCAGCTTTCCCCCTTCAAATAGGACCTTATCACCCACAAATACCTCTTTTGTACCCAAAATAGAACAGTTACGTCCAGAAATGCCACATTTCTCCCAAACATATCACATCTTCTCCAAGAAATACCACGTTTCCTCCTTGAAATAGGACCTTTTCACCCACAAATACCTCTTGTATCCCCAAAAGAGGACAGTTTCTTCCTGACATGCCACATTTCTCCCAAATATATCACATCTTCTCCAGGAAATACCACGTTTCCCCCTTGTAATAAGACCTTTTCACCCACAAATACCTCTTTTATCCCCAAAATACGACAGTTTCTTCCAGAAATGCCACATTTCTCCCAAATATATCACATCTTCTCCAAGAAATACCACGTTTCCCCCTTCAAATAGGACCTTTTCACCCACAAATACCTCTTGTATCCCCAAAAGAGGACAGTTTCTTCCAGAATGGCCAGATTTCTCCCAAATATATCACATCTTCTCCAAGAAATACCATGTTTCCCCCTTCAAATAGGACCTTTTCACCCACAAATACCTCTTTTATCCCCAAAATAGGACAGTTTCTTCCAGAAATGCCACATTTCTCCCAAATAGATCACATCTTCTCCAAGAAATACCAGGTTTCCCCCTTCAAATACAACGTTTTCACCCACAAATACCTGTTTTATCCCCAAAATAGGACAGTTTCTTCCAGAAATGCCACATTTCTCCCAAATATATCTCATCTTCTCCAAGAAATACCAGGTTTCCCCCTTCAAATAGGACCTTTTCACCCACAAATACCACTTTTATCCCCAAAATAGGACAGTTTCTGCCAGACATGCCACATTTCTCCCAAATATATCACATCTTCTCCAAGAAATACCAGGGTTCCCCCTTCAAATAGGACCTTTTCACCCACACATACCTGTTTTATCCCTCAAATTGGACATATTCTTCCAGACATGCCACATTTCTCCCAAATATATCACATCTTCTCCAAGAAATAACAGGTTTCCCCCTTCAAATACAACGTTTTCACCCACAAATACCTGTTTTATCCCCAAAATAGGACAGTTTCTTCCAGAAATGCCACATTTCTCCCAAATAGATCACATCTTCTCCAAGAAATACCAGGATTTCTCCTGAAATAGGACCTTTTCACCCACAAATACCTCTTTTATCCCCCAAATAGGACAGTTTCTTCCAGAAATGCCACATTTCTCCCAAATATATCACATCTTCTCCAAGAAATACCATGTTTCCCCCTTCAAATAGGACCTTATCACCCTCAAATACCTCTTTTATCCCCAAAATAGGACAGTTTCTTCCAGAATTGCCACATTTCTCCCAAATATATCACATCTTCTCCAAGAAATACCAGGTTTCCCCCTTCAAATAGGACCTTTTCAACCACAAATGCCTTTTTTATGCCCAAAAGAGGACAGTTTCTTTCAGAAATGCCACATTTCTCCCAAATATATCATATCTTCTCCATGATATACCAGGTTTCCCCCTTCAAAAAGGACCTTTTCAACCACAAATACCTGTTCTATCCCCAAAAGAGGACAGTTTCTTTCAGAAATGCCACATTTCTCCCAAATATATCACATCTTCTCCAAGAAATACCAGGTTTCCCCCTTCAAATAGGACCGTTTCAACCACTAATACCTCTTTTATCCCCAAAAGAGGACAGTTTCTTCCAGAAAGGCCACATTTCTCCCAAACATATCACATCACCTCCAAGAAATACCAGGATTCCTCCTGAAATAGGACCTTTTCTCCCACAAGTACCAGCCTTCTCCCCCCAAATAGGGCATTTTCTTCCAAACATGCCACATTTCTCCCAAATACATCACATCTTCTCCAAGAAATATCAGGTTTTCCCCCTTCAAATAGGACCTTTTCAACCACACATACCTCTTTTATCCCCAAAGAGGACAGCATCTTCCAGACATGCCACATTTCTCCCAAATATATCACATCTTCTCCAAGAAATAGCAGGTTCCCCCTTCAAATAGGACCTTTTCACCCACAAATACCTCTTTTATCCCCAAAAGAGGACAGTTTCTTCCAGAAAGGCCACATTTCTCCCAAATATATCACATCTTCTCCAAGAAATACCAGGTTTCCCCCTTCAAATAGGACCTTTTCACCCACAAATACCTCTTTTATCCCCAAAAGAGGTCAGTTTCTTCCAGACATGCCACATTTCTCCCAAATAGATCACATCTTCTCCAAGAAATACCAGGTTTCCCCCTTCAAATAGGACCTTTTCACCCACAAATACCTCTTTTATCCTCAAAATCGGACAGTTTCTTCCAGAAAGGCCACATTTCTCCCAAATATATCACATCTTCTCCAAGAAATACCAGGTTTCCCACTTCAAATAGGACCTTTTCTCCATGAAATACCTCTTTTATCCCCAAAAGAGGACATTTTTTTCCCGAAATGCCACATTTCTCCCAAATATATCACATCTTCTCCAAGAAATACCAGGTTTCCCCCTGGAAATAGGACCTTTTCAACCACTAATACCTCTTTTATCCCCAAAAGAGGACAGTTTCTTCCGGAAAGGCCACATTTCTCCCAAACATATCACATCTTCTCCAAGAAATGCCAGGATTCCTCCTGAAATAGGACCTTCTCACCCAAAACTACCAGCCTTCTCCCCCCAAATTGGACATTTTCTTCCAGAAAGGCCACATTTCTCCCAAATAGATCACATCTTCTCCAAGAAATACCAGGTTTCCCCCTTCAAATAGGACCTTCTCACCGAAAACTACCAGCCTTCTCCCCCCAAATTGGGCATTTTCTTCCAGACATGCCACATTTCTCCCAAATAGATCACATCTTCTCCAAGAAATACCAGGTTTCCCCCTTCAAATAGGACCTTTTCACCCACAAATACCTGTTTTATCCCCAAAATAGGACAGTTTCTTCCAGAAATGCCACATTTCTCCCAAATATATCATATCTTCTCCAAGAAATACCAGCTTTCCCCCTTCAAATAGGACCTTTTCACCCACAAATACCTCTTTTATCCCCAAAAGAGGACAGTTTCTTCCAGAAAGGCCACATTTCTCCCAAACATATCACATCACCTCCAAGAAATACCAGGGTTCCCCCTTCAAATTGGACCTTTTCACCAACAAATACCTCTTTTATCCCCAAAAGAGGACAGTTTCTTCCGGAAAGGCCACATTTCTCCCAAAAGATATCACATCTCCTCCAAGAAATACCAGGATTCCTCCTGAAATAGGACCTTTTCTCCCACAAATACCAGCCTTCTCCCCCAAATAGGACATTTTCTTCCAGACATGCCACATATCACCCAAATATATCACATCTTCTCCAAGAAATACCAGGTTTCTTCCTTCAAATAGGACCTTTTCACCCACAAATACCTCTTTTATCCCCAAAATAGAACAGTTTCTTCCAGAAATGCCACATTTCACCCAAACATATCACATCTTCTCCAAGAAATACCAGGATACCCCCTTCAAATAGGACCTTTTCACCCACAAGTACCTGTTTTATCCCCAAAAGAGGACAGTTTCTTCCAGACATGCCACATTTCTCCAAACATATCACATCTCCTCCAAGAAATACCTGGATTTCTCCTGTAATAGGACCTTTTCTCCCAAAAATACCAACATTTTCCCCCCAAAGGAGGACAGTTTCTTCCAGAAATGCCACATTTCTCCCAAATATATCACATCTTCTCCAAGAAATACCAGGTTTTCCCCTTCAAATAGGACCTTTTCAAACACAAATACCTCTTTTATCCCCAAAAGAGGACAGTTTCTTCCAGAAAGTCCTCATTTCTCCCAAATACATCTCATCTTCTCCAAGAAATACCTGCTTTCCCCCTGGAAATAGGACCTTTTCTCCAACAAATACCTCTTTTATCCCCAAAAGAGGACAGTTTCTTCCAGAAATGCCACATTTCTCCCAAATATATCACATCTTCTCCAAGAAATACCATGTTCCCCCCTGCAAATAGGACCTTTTCACCCACAAATACCTGTTTTATCCCCAAAAGAGGACAGTTTCTTCCAGACATGCCAGATTTCTCCCAAATAGATCACATCTTCTCCAAGAAATACCAGCTTTCCCCCTTCAAATAGGACCTTTACACCCACAAATACCTCTTTTATCCCCAAAAGAGGACAGTTTCTTCCAGAAAGGCCACATTTCTCCCAAATATATCACATCTTCTCCAAGAAATACCAGGCTTCCCACTTCAAATAGGACCTTTTCTCCCACATATACCTGTTTTAGCCCCAAAAGAGGACAGTTTCTTCCAGAAATGCCACATTTCTTCCAAATATATCACATCTTCTCCAAGAAATACCAGGATCCCCTTCAAATAGGACATTTTCTCCCACAAATACCACTTTTATCCCCAAAAGAGGACAGTTTCTTCCAGAAAGGCCAAATTTCTCCCAAATATATCACATCTCCTGAAAGAAATACCAGCTTTCCCCCTTCAAATAGGACCTTTTCACCCACAAATACCTCTTTTATCCCCAAAATAGGACAGTTACTACCAGAAATGCCACATTTCTCCCAAATATATCACATCTTCTCCAAGAAATACCAGCTTTCCCCCTTCAAATTGGACCATTTCTCCCACAAATACCTGTTTGATCCCCAAAATAGGACAGTTTCTTCCAGACATGCCAAATTTCTCCCAAATATATCATATCTTCTCCAAGAAATACCAGGTTTCCCCCTTCAAATAGGACCTTTTCACCCACAAATACCTCTTTTATCCCCAAAAGAGGACAGTTTCTGCCAGAAATGCCACATTTCTCCCAAATATATCACATCTTCTCCAAGAAATACCAGGTTTCCCCCTTCAAATAGGACCTTTTCACCCACAAATACCACTTTTATCCCTCAAATTGGAAATTTTCTTCCAGAAATGCCTCAGTTCTCAAAACATATCACATCTTCTCCAAGAAATACCAGCTTTCCCCCTTCATATAGGACCTTTTCACCCACAAATACCTCTTTTATCCCCAAAAGAGGACAGTTTCTTCCAGAAATGCCACATTTCTCCCAAATATATCACATCTTCTCCAAGAAATACAAGCTTTCCCCCTTCAAATAGGAAATTTTCACCCACAAATACCTCTTTTATCCCCAAAATAGGACAGTTACTACCAGAAATGCCACATTTCTCCCAAATATATCACATCTTCTCCAAGAAATACCAGCTTTCCCCATTCAAATAGGACCTCTTCAACCACAAAAAATTCTTTTATCCCCAGAAGAGGACAGTTTCTTCCAGAAATGCCATATATCTCCCAGACATATCACATCTTCTCCAAGAAATACCAGGTTTCCCCCTTCAAATAGGACCTTTTCACCCACAAATACCTGTTTTATCCCCAAAAGAGGACAGTTTCTTCCAGAAAGGCCACATTTCTCCCAAACATATCACATCAACTCCAAGAAATACCAGGATTCCCCCTTCAAATAGGAACTTTTCACCCACAAATACATGTTTGATACCCAAAATAGGACAGTTTCTTCCAGAAAGGCCACATTTCTCCCAAATATATCACATCTCCTCCAAGAAATACCAGCTTTCCCCCTGGAAATAGGACCTTTTCACCCACAAATACCTGTTTTATCCCCAAAAGAGGACAGTTTCTTCCAGAAATGCCACATTTCTCCCAAATATATCACATCTTCTCCAAGAAATACCAGCTTTCCCCCTTCAAATAGGACCTTTTCACCCACAAATACCTCTTTTATCCCCAAAAGAGGACAGTTTCTTCCAGACATGCCACATTTCTCCCAAATATATCACATCTTCTCCAAGAAATACCAGGTTTCCCCCTTCAAATAGGACCTTTTCACCCACAAATACCAGTTTGATACCCAAAAAAGGACATTTTCTTCCAGAAAGGCCATATTTCTCCCAAATATATCACATCTCCTGCAACAAATACCAGCTTTCCCCTTCATATAGGACCTTTTCACACTCAGATACCTGTTTTATCCCCAAAAGAGGACAGTTTCTGCCAGAAATGACACATTTCTCCCAAATATATCTCACCTCCTACAAGAAATACCACGTTTCCCCCTTCAAATAGGACCTTTTCACCCACAAATACCTCTTTTATCCCCAAAATAGGACAGTTTTTTCCAGACATGCCACATTTCTCCCAAACGTATCACATCTTCTCCAAGAAATACCAGCTTTCCCCCTTCAAATAGGACCTTTTCACCCACAAATACCTGTTTTATCCCCAAAAGAGGACAGTTTCTTCCAGAAATGCCACATTTCTCCCAAATATAGCACATCATCTCCAAGAAATACCAGGTTTCCCCCTTCAAATAGGACCTTTTCACCCACAAATACCTCTTTTATCCCAAAAATAGGACAGTTTCTTCCTGACATGCCACATTTCTCCCATATAGATCACATCTTCTCTAAGAAATACCATGTTTCCCCATTGAAATAGGAACTTTTCACCAACAAATACCTCTTTTATCCCCAAAAGAGGACAGTTTCTTCCAGACATGCCACATTTCTCCCAAATATATCACATCTTCTCCAAGAAATAACAGGTTTCCCCCTTCAAATACAATGTTTTCACCCACAAATACCTGTTTTATCCCCAAACGAGGACAGTATCTTCCAGAAATGCCACATTTCTCCCAAATATACCTCATCTTCTCCAAGAAATACCAGCTTTCCCCCTTCAAATAGGACCTTTTCACCCACAAATTCCTGTTTTATCCCTCAAATTGGACATATTCTTCAAGAAATGCCAGATTTCTCTCAAATATATTACATCTTCTCCAAGAAATACCAGGTTTCCCTTTTCAAATAGGACCTTCTCACCCACAAATACCTCTTGTATCCCCAAAAGAGGACAGTTTCTTCCAGAAATGCCACATTTCTCCCAAATATATCACATCTTCTCCAAGAAATACCAGGTTTCCCCCTTCAAATAGGACCTTTTCACCCACAAATTCCTGTTTTATCCCCAAAAGAGGACAGTTTCTTCCAGACATGCCACATTTCTCCCAAATATATCACATCTTCTCCCACAAATACCAGGTTTCCCCTACAAATAGGACCTTTTCAACCACAAATACCTGTTTTATCCCTCAAATTGGACATATTCTTCAAGAAATGCCAGATTTCTCCCAAATATATCACATCTTCTCCAAGAAATACCACGTTTCCCCCTTCAAATAGGACCTTTTCACCCAAAAATACCTCTTTTATCCCCAAAATAGGACAGTTTCTTCCAGAAATGCCACATTTCTCCCAAATAGATCACATCTTCTCCAAGAAATACCAGGTTTCCCCCTTCAAATAGGACCTTTTCACCCACAAATACCTCTTTTATCCCCAAAAGAGGACAGTTTCTTCCAGAAAGGCCACATTTTTCCCAAATAGATCACATCTTCTCCAAGAAATACCAGGTTTCCCCCTTCAAATAGGACCTTTTCACCCACACATACCTCTTTTATCCCCAAAAGAGGACAGTTTCTTCCAGAAATGCCACATTACTTACAAATAGATCACATCTCCTCCAAGAAATACCAGGATTCCCCCTGAAATAGGACCTTTTCTCCCACAAATACCAGCCTTCTCCCCCCAAATACGACAGTTTCTTCCAGACATGCCTCATATCACCCAAATATATCACATCTTCTCCAAGAAATACCACGTTTCCCCCTTCAAATAGGACCTTTTCACCTACAAATACCTCTTTTATCCCCAAAATAGAACAGTTTCTTCCAGAAATGCCACATTTCTCCCAAATATATCACATCTTCTTCAAGAAATACCAGGATACCTCCTTCAAATAGGACCTTTTCACCGACAAATACCTCTTTTATCCCCAAAAGAGGACAGTTTCTTCCAGACATGCCACATTTCTCCCAAACATATCACATCTCCTCCAAGAAATACCAGGATTTCTCCTGTAATAGGACCTTTTCTCCCACAAATACCACCCTTCTCCCCCCAAAATACGACAGTTTCTTCCAGAAATGCCACATTTCTCCCAAATATATCACATCTTCTCCAAGAAATACCAGCTTTTCCCCTTCAAATAGGACCTTTTCACCCACAAATACCTCTTTTATCCCCAAAAGAGGACAGTTTCTTCCAGAAAGGCCACATTACTCCCAAACATATCACATCTTCTCCAAGAAATACCAGGTTTCCCCCTTCAAATAGGACCTTTTCCCACCAAAAAACTCATTTATCCCCAAAAGAGGACAGTTTCTTCCAGAAATGCCACATTTCTCCCAAACATATCACATCTTCTCCAAGAAATACCAGCTTTCCCCCTTCAAATAGGACCTTTTCACCCACACATACCTCTTTATCCCTCAAATAGGACAGTTTCTTCCAGAAATGCCACATTTCTCCCAAATATATCACATCTTCTCCAAGAAATACCTGCATTCCCCCTTCAAATAGGACCTTTTCACCCACAAATACCTGTTTTATCCCCAAAAGAGGACAGTTTCTTCCAGAAATGCCACATTTCTCCCAAATAGATCACATCTTCTCCAAGAAATACCAGGTTTCCCCCTTCAAATAGGACCTTTTCCCCCAAAAAAACTCTTTTATCCCCAAAAGAGGACAGTTTCTTCCAGAAATGCCACATTTCTCCCAAACATATCACATCTTCTCCAAGAAATACCAGGTTTCCCCCTTCAAATAGGACCTTTTCACCCACACATACCTGTTTTATCCCTCAAATTGGACATATTCTTCCAGAAATGCCAGATTTCTCCCAAATATATCACATCTTCTCCAAGAAATACCAGGTTTCACCCTGGAAATAGGACCTTATCACGCACAAATACCTCTTTTATCCCCAAAAGAGGACAGTTTCTTCCAGAAAGGCCACATTTCTCCCAAATATATCACATCTTCTCCAAGAAATACCACGTTTCCCCCTTCAAATAGGACCTTTTCACCCACAAATACCTCTTTTATCCCCAAAAGAGGACAGTTTCTTCCAGAAAGGCCACATTTCTCCCAAATAGATCACATCTTCTCCAAGAAATACCGGGGTTCCCCCTTCAAATAGGACCTTATCACCCACAAATACCTGTTTGAGCCCCAAAAGAGGACAGTTTCTTCCAGAAATGCCACATTTCTCCCAAATATATCACATCTTCTCCAAGAAATACCAGGTTTCCCCCTTCAAATAGGACCTTTTCACCCACAAATACCTCTTTTATCCCCAAAAGAGGACAGTTTCTTCCAGAAAGGCCACATTTCTCCCAAATAGATCACATCTTCTCCAAGAAATACCAGCTTTCCCCCTTCAAATATGACCTTTTCACCCACAAATACCTCTTTTATCCCCAAAATACGACAGTTTCTTCCAGACATGCCACATTTCTCCCAAATATATCACATCATCTCCAAGAAATACCACGTTTCCCCCTTCAAATAGGACCTTTTCACCCACAAATACCTCTTTTATCCCCAAAAGAGGACAGTTTCTTCCAGAAATGCCTGATTTCTCCCAAATATATCACATCTTCTCCAAGAAATACCAGCTTTCCTCCTGAAATAGGACCTTGTCACCCACAGATTCCTGTTTTATCCCTTTGTTCCGAGCGACTTTTCATTTTTGAGTGTTTATCCGCTGCTACACTTCAGCATTCTGTGACGAATAAAATAGAAGAGGAAAGCCCCACTGATAAGGCAGCTAGAAGGTCCAGTAGCCACACACATTGTGCTTTCAGGGAGGACGTTCCAGAAAGTCGAGAGTTGTGGCTTCTTTCCAGCGGAGAAAAATACCCCTGTTTTCAGGCAATGCAGGACGCTGAATTCGCACCTTCTCGGCATAGGAATACCGCTCCTTCGCTCTCGTGGCTCGAAAGCGGCACTCGCGCTGAACCGCTGCGGAGAGTCTGCAGTTGCTGTCCGGTCCATCGCGGTTCTGCCCGAGTGCCGCTTGCAGCCTTCAGCAGCGGTCTCGTTTCTCTCGGATGCCGGGAAAGAGCGACTTCAGCCGGATGCTTTGCTCCGACGAGTGAGCGGCTTCTTCTGCGCACATCGCAATGGAGCGCTTCTGACTTCTCCTTCTGTCCATGCAGAATGCACTACGCTTCTCTCTCATTCTTATCCCTTTCTTCTGAGCGACATTTCGTTTTGGAGTGTTTATCCGATGCTACACTTCAGCATTCTGTGACGAATAGAGTAGAAGTGGAAACCACACTAATAAGGCAGCTAGAAGTTCGAGGAGCGACACACGTTGTGCTTTCGGGGAGGACGTTCCAGAAAGTCGAGAGTTGTGGCTTCTTTCCTGCGGAGAAAAAACCCCCTGTTTTCAGGCAATGCTGGACGCTGAATTCGCTCCTTCTCGGCATTTCAATACCGCTCCTTCGCTCTCGTGGCTCGAAAGCGGCACTCGCTCTGAACCGCTCCGGAGAGTCTGCAGTTGCTGTCCGGTCCATCGCGGTTCTGCCCGAGTGCCGCTTGCAGCCTTCAGCAGCGGTCTCGTTTCTCTCGGATGCCGGGAAAGAGCGACTTCAGCCGGATGCTTTGCTCCGACGAGTGAGCAGCTGCTTCTGCGCTCATCGCAAAGGTGCGCTTCTGACTTCTCCATGTGTCCATGCAGAATGCACTACGCTTCTCTCTCATTCTTATCCCTTTTTCCGAGCGACATTTCGTTTTGGAGTGTTTATCCGATGCTACACTTCAGCATTCTGTGACGAATAGAGTAGAAGATAAAAGCCCCACTAATAAGGCAGCTAGAAGTTCGAGGAGCAACGCACGTAGTGCTTTCGGGGAGGACGTTCCAGAAAGTCGAGAGTTGTGGCTTCTTTCCTGCGGAGAAAAAACCCCCTGTTTTCAGGCAATGCAGTAGGCTGAATTCGCTCGTTCTCGGCATAGGAATGCCTCTCCTCCTCTCTCGTGGCTCGAAAGCGGCATTTGCGCTGAACCACACCGGACAGTCTGCAGTTGCAGACTACTGAATAGCCGGAAAACAGGGGGTTTTTTCTCCGCAGGAAAGAAGCCACAACTCTCGACTTTCTGGAACGTCCTCCCTGAAAGCACTACGTGTGTCGCTCCTCGAACTTCTAGCTGCCTTATTAGTGGGGCTTTTCCCTTCTACTCTCTTCGTCACAGAATGCTGAAGTGTAGCATCGGATAAACACTCCAAAACGAAATGTCGCTCGGAAGGAAGGGATAAGAATGAGAGAGAAGCGTAGTGCATTCTGCATGGACACATGGAGAAGTCAGAAGCTCTCCATTGCGATGTGCGCAGAAGAAGCCGCTCACTTGCCTGAGAAAAGCATCCGGCTGAAGTCGCTCTTTCCCGGCATCCGAGAGAAACGAGACCGCTGCTGAAGGCTGCAAGCGGCACTCGGGCAGAACCGCGATGGACCGGACAGCAACTGCAGACTCTCCGGAGCGGTTCAGAGCGAGTGCCGCTTTCGAGCCACGAGAGCGAAGGAGCGGTATTCCTATGCCGAGAAGATGCGAATTCAGCCTACTGCATTGCCTGAAAACAGGGGGTTTTTTCTCCGCAGGAAAGAAGCCACAACTGTCGACTTTCTGGAACGTCCTCCCTGAAAGCACAATGTGTGTGGCTATTGGACCTTCTAGCTGCCTTATTAGTGGGCCTTTCCTCATCTATTTTATTCGTCACAGAATGCTGAAGTGTAGCATCGGATAAACACTCCAAAACGAAAAGTCGCTCGGAACAAAGGCATAAAACAGGAATCTGTGGGTGACAAGGTCCTATTTCAGGAGGAAAGCTGGTATTTCTTGGAGAAGATGTGATATATTTGGGAGAAATGTGGCATTTCTGGAAGAAACTGTCCTCTTTTGGGGATAAAAGAGGTATTTGTGGGTGAAAAGGTCCTATTTGAAGGGGGAAACGTGGTATTTCTTGGAGAAGATGTGATATATTTGGGAGAAATGTGGCCTTTCTGGAAGAAAATGTCCTCTTTTGGGGATAAAACAGGTATTTGTGGGTGAAAACGTTGTATTTGAAGGGGGAAACGTGTTATTTCTTGGAGAAGATGTGATCTATTTGGGAGAAATCTGGCATTTCTGGAAGAAACTGTCCTATTTTGGGGATAAAAGAGGTATTTGTGGGTGAAAAGGTCCTATTTCCAGGGGGAAACCTGGTATTTCTTGGAGAAGATGTGATATATTTGGGAGAAATGTGGCATTTCTGGAAGGAACTGTCCTATTTGAGGGATAAAAGAGGTATTTGTGGGTGAAAAGGTCCTATTTCAGGAGGAATACTGGTATTTCTTGGAGAAGATGTGATATATTTGGGAGAAATCTGGCCTTTCTATAAGAAACTGTCCTCTTTTGGGGATAAAAGAGGTATTTGTGGGTGAAAAGGTCCTATTTGAAGGGGGAAAGCTGGTATTTCTTGGAGAAGATGAGATATGTTTGGGAGAAATGTGGCATGTCTGGAAGAAAATGTCCTATTTTGGGGATAAAAGAGGTATTTGTGGGAGAAAAGGTCCTATTTGAAGGGGGAACAGTGGTATTTCTTGGAGAAGATGTGATCTATTTGGGAGAAATGTGGCATGTCTGGAAGAAACTCTCCTCTTTTGGGGATAAAACAGGTATGTGTGGGTGAAAAGGTCCTATTTGAAGGGGGTATCCTGGTATTTCTTGGAGAAGATGTGATATGTTTGGGTGAAATGTGGCATTTCTGGAAGAAACTGTTATATTTTGGGGATAAAAGAGGTATTTGTAGGTGATAAGGTCCAATTTGAAGGGGGAAAGCTGGTATTTCTTGGAGAAGATGTGATATATTTGGGTGATATGTGGCATGTCTGGAAGAAAATGTCCTATTTTGGGGATAAAAGAGGTATTTGTGGTTGAAAAGGTCCTATTTGAAGGGGGAAAGCTGGTATTTCTTGGAGAAGATGTGATATATTTGGGAGAAATGTGGCATTTCTGGAAGAAACTGTCCTCTTTTGGGGATAAAACAGGCATTTGTGGGTGAAAAGGTCCTATTTGAAGGGGGAAACCTGGTATTTCTTGGAGAAGATGTGATCTATTTGGGAGAAATCTGGAATTTCTGGAAGAAACTGTCCTCTTTTGGGGATAAAACAGGTATTTGTGGGTGAAAATTTCCTATTTGAAGGGGGAAACGTGGTATTTCTTGGAGAAGATGTTATATATTTGGGAGAAATGTGGCCTTTCTGGAATAAACTGTCCTCTTTTGGGGATAAAAGAGGTATTTGTGGGTGAAAAGGTCCTATTTGAAGGGGGAAACGTGGTATATCTTGGAGAAGATGTGATATATTTGGGAGAAATCTGGCATTTCTGGAAGAATATGTTCAATTTGAGGGATAAAACAGGTATTTGTGGTTAAAAAGGTCCTATTTGTAGGGGGAAACCTGGTATTTGTGGGAGAAGATGTGATATATTTGGGAGAAATGTGGCATGTCTGGAAGAAACTGTCCAATTTGTGGGGAGAAGCCTGGTATTAGTGGGTGAGAAGGTACTATTTCAGGAGGAATCCTGGAATTTCTTGGAGAAGATGTGGTATATTTGGGAGAAATGTGGCATTTCTGGAAAAAGCTGTCCTCTTTTGGGGATAAAACAGGTATTTGTGGGTGAAAACGTTGTATTTGAAGGGGGAAACCTGTTATTTCTTGGAGAAGATGTGATATATTTGGGAGAAATCTGGCATTCCTGGAAGAAACTGTCCTATTTTGGGGATAAAAGAGGTATTTGTGGGTGAAAAGGTCCTATTTGAAGGGGGAAACCTGTTATTTCTTGGAGAAGATGTGATCTATTTGGGAGAAATGTGGCATTTCTGGAAGAAGCTGTCCTCTTTTGGGGATAAAAGAGGTATTTGTGGGTGATAAGGTCCTATTTGAAGGGGGAACCCTGGTATTTCTTGGAGAAGATGTGATATATTTGGGAGAAATGTGGCATTTCTGGAAGAAACTGTCCTCTTTTGGGGATAAAACAGGTATTAGTGGGTGGAAAGTTCCTCTTTGAAGGGGGAAAGCTGGTATTTCTTGGAGAAGATGTGATCTATTTGGGAGTAATGTGGCATGTCTGGAAGTAAATGTCCAATTTGGGGGAAGAAGGCTGGTAGTTTTGGGTGAGAAGGTCCTATTTCCAGAGGAATCCTGGTATTTCTTGGAGAAGATGTGATATATTTGGGAGAAATGTGGCCTTTCTGGAAGAAAATGTCCAATTTGGGGGGAGAAGGCTGGTAGTTTTGGGTGAGAAGGTCCTATTTCAGGAGGAATCCTGGCATATCATGGAGAAGATGTGATATATTTGGGAGAAATGTGGCCTTTCCGGAAGAAACTGTCCTCTTTTGGGGATAAAAGAGGTATTAGTGGTTGAAAAGGTCCTATTTCCCCGGGGAAACCTGGTATTTCTTGGAGAAGATGTGATATATTTGGGAGAAATGTGGCATTTCTGGAAGAAAATGTCCTCTTTTGGGGATAAAAGAGGTATTTCATGGAGAAAAGGTCCTAAATCAAGGGGGAAACCTGGTATTTCTTGGAGAAGATGTGATATATTTGGGAGGAATGTGGCATTTCTGGAAGAAACTGTCCTCTTTTGGGGATAAAAGAGGTATTAGTGGTGGAAAAGTTCCTATTTCCAGGGGGAAACCTGGTATTTCTTGGAGAAGATGTGATATATTTGGGAGAAATGCGGCATTTCTGGAAGAAAATGTCCTCTTTGGGGGATAAAAGAGGTATTTGTGGGAGAAAAGGTCCTAATTCAAGGGGGAGACGTGGTATTTCTTGGAGAAGATGTGATATATTTGGGAGAAATGTGGCATTTCTGGAAGAAACTGTCGTATTTTGGGCATAAAACAGGTATTTGAGGTTGAAAAGGTCCTATTTGAAGGGGGAAACCTGGTATTTCTTGGAGAAGATGTGATCTATTTGGGAGAAATGTGGCATGTCTGGAAGAAACTGTCCTCTTTTGGGGATAAAACAGGTACTTGTGGGTGAAAAGGTCCTAAATCAAGGGGGAAAGCTGGTATTTCTTGGAGAAGATGTGATATGTTAGGGTGAAAAGTGGCATTTCTGGAAGAAAATGTCCTATTTGGGGGGAGAAGGGTGGTATTTGTGGGAGAAAAGTTCCTATTTCAGGAGGAATCCTGGTATTTCTTGGAGGAGATGTGATATGTTTGGGAGAAATGTGCCATTTCTGGAAGAAACTGTCCTCTTTTGGGGATAAAAGAGGTATTTGTGGGTGAAAAGGTCCTATTTGAAGGGGGAAACCTGGTATTTCTTGGAGAAGATGTGATATGTTTGGGAGAAATATGGCATTTCTGGAAGAATATGTCCAATTTGAGGGATAAAACAGTTATTTGTGGTTGAAAAGGTCCTATTTGAAGGGGGAAACGTGGTATTTGTTGGAGAAGATGTGATATATTTGGGAGAAATGTGGCATGTCTGGAAGAAACTGCCCTATTTTGCGGATAAAACAGGTATTTGTGGATGAAAAGGTCCTATTTGAAGGGGGAAACCTGGTATTTCTTGGAGAAGATGTGGTATATTTGGGAGAAATGTGGCATTTCTGGAAGAAACTGTCCTCTTTTGGGGATAAAACAGGTATTTGCGGGTGATAAGGTCCTATTTGAAGGGGGAAACCTGGTATTTCTTGGAGAAGATGTGATATATTTGGGAGAAATGTGGCATTTCTGGAAGAAACTGTCCTCTTTTGGGGATAAAAGAGGTATTTGTGGGTGAAGAGGTCCTATTTGAAGGGGGAAACCTGGTATTTCTTGGAGAAGATGTGATATATTTTGGAGAAATGTGGCATTTCTGGAAGAAACTGTCCTCTTTTGGGGATAAAAGAGGTATTTGTGGGTGATAAGGTCCTATTTGAAGGGGGAAACCTGGTATTTCTTGGAGAAGATGTGATCTATTTGGGAGAAATGTGGCATGTCTGGAAGAAGCTGTCCTATTTTGGGGATAAAAGAGGTATTTGTGGGTGAAAAGGTCCTATTTGAAGGGGGAAAGCTGGTATTTCATGAAGAAGATGTGATATATTTGGGAGAAATGTGGCATGTCTGGAAGAAACTGTCCTCTTTTGGGGATAAAAGAGGTATTTGTGGGAGAAAAGGTCCTATTTGAAGGGGGAAACCTGGTATTTCTTGGAGAAGATGTGATCTATTTGGGAGAAATGTTGCATTTCTGGAAGAAACTGTCCAATTTGGGGGGAGAAGGCTGGTAGTTTTGGGTGAGAAGGTCCTATTTCAGGAGGAATTCTGGCATTTCTTGGAGAAGATGTGATATATTTGGGAGAAATGTGGCATTTCTGGAAGAAACTGTCCTCTTTTGGGGATAAAAGAGGTATTAGTGGTTGAAAAGTTCCTATTTCCAGGGGGAAACCTGGTATTTCTTGGAGAAGATGTGATATATTTGGGAGAAATGTGGCATTTCTGGAAGAAAATGTCCTCTTTGGGGGATAAAAGAGGTATTTCATGGAGAAAAGGTCCTAATTCAAGGGGGAGACGTGGTATTTCTTGGAGAAGATGTGATATATTTGGGAGAAATGTGGCATTTCTGGAAGAAACTGTCGTATTTTGGGCATAAAACAGGTATTTGTGGTTGAAAAGGTCCTATTTGAAGGGGGAAACGTGGTATTTCTTGGAGAAGATGTGATATATTTGGGAGAAATGTGGCATGTCAGGAAGAAACTGTCCTATTTGGGATAAAAGAGGTATTTGTGTGTGAAAAGGTCCTATTTCGAGGGGGAAACCTGGTATTTCTTGGAGAAGATGTGATATATTTGGGAGAAATGAGGCATTTATGGAAGAAACTGTCCAATTTGTGGGGAGAAGCCTGGTATTAGTGGGTGAGAAGGTCCTATTTCAGGAGGAATCCTGGTATTTCTTGGAGAAGATGTGATATATTTGGGAGAAATGTGGCATTTCTGGAAGAAACTGTCCTCTTGTGGGGATAAAAGAGGTATTTGAGGGTGAAAAGGTCCTATTTGAAGGGGGAACCCTGGTATTTCTTGGAGAAGATGTGATCTATTTGGGAGAAATGTGGCATTTCTGGAAGAAACTGTCCTCTTTTGGGGATAAAAGAGGTATGTGTGGGTGAAAAGGTCCTATTTCCAGGAGAAAACCTGGTATTTCTTGGGGAAGATGTGATCTATTCGGGAGAAATGTGGCATGTCTGGAAGAAAATGTCCTATTTGGGCTATAAAAGTGGTATGTGTGGGTGAAAAGGTCCTATTTGAAGGGGGAAACCTGGTATTTCTTGGAGAAGATGTGATATATTTGGGAGAAATGTGGCATGTCTGGAAGAAAATGTCCTGTTTTGGGGATAAAAGAGGTATTTGTGGGAGAAAAGGTCCTATTTGAAGGGGGAACCGTGGTATTTCTTGGAGGAGATGTGATCTATTTGGGAGAAATGTGGCATGTCTGGAAGAAACTGTCCTCTTTTGGGGATAAAACAGGTACTTGTGGGTGAAAAGGTCCTATTTGAAGGGGGAAAGCTGGTATTTCTTGGAGAAGATGTGATATATTTGGGAGAAATGTGGCATGTCTGGAAGAAACTGTCCTCTTTTGGGGATAAAAGAGGTATTTGTGGGTGAAAATTTCATATTTGAAGGGGGAAACCTGGTATTTCTTGGAGAAGATATGATATATTTGGGATAAATGTGGCATTTCTGGAAGAAACTGTCCTATTTTGGGGATAAAAGAGGTATTTGTGGGTGAAAAGGTCCTATTTGAAGGGGGAACCCTGGTATTTCTTGGAGAAGATGTGATATATTTGGGAGAAATGTGGCATTTCTCGAAGAAACTGTCCTCTTATGGGGATAGAAAAGGTATTTGTGGGTGAAAAGGTCCTATTTGAAGGGGGAAAACCTGGTATTTCTTGGAGAAGATGTGATATATTTGGGAGAAATGTGGCATGTCTGGAAGAAAATGTCCTATTTGGGGGGAGAAGGGTGGTATTTGTGGGAGGAAATTTCCTATTTCAGGAGGAATCCTGGTATTTCTAGGAGGAGATGCGATATGTTTGGGAAAAATGTGCCATTTCTGGAAGAAACTGTCCTCCTTTGGGGATAAAAGAGGTATTTGTGGGTGAAAAGCTCCTATTTGAAGGGGGAAACCTGGTATTTCTTGGAGAAGATGTGATATGTTTGGGAGAAATATGGCATTTCTGGAAGAATATGTCCATTTTGAGGGATAAAACAGGTATTAGTGGTTGAAAAGGTCCTATTTGAAGGGGGAAACCTGGTATTTCTTGGAGAAGATGTGATATATTTGGTAGAAATGCGGCATGTCTGGAAGAAACTGTCCTCTTTTGGGGATAAAACAGGTATTTGTGGGTGAAAAGGTCGTATTTGAAGGGGGAACCCTGGTATTTCTTGGAGAAGATGTGGTATATTTGGGAGAAATGTGGCATTCCTGGAAGAAACTGTCCTATTTTGGGGATAAAAGAGGTATTTGTGGGTGAAAAGGTCCTATTTGAAGGGGGAACCCTGGTATTTCTTGGAGAAGAGGTGATATATTTGGGAGAAATGTGGCATTTCTGGAAGAAAGTGTCCTCTTTTGGGGATAAAAGAGGTATTTGTGGGTGATAAGGTCCTATTTGAAGGGGGAAAGCTGGTATTTCTTGGAGAAGATGTGATATATTTGGGAGAAATGTGGCAAGTCTGGAAGAAGCTGTCCTATTTTGGGGATAAAACAGGTATTTGTGGGTGAAAAGGTCCAATTTGAAGGGGGAAACCTGTTATTTCTTGGAGAAGATGTGATCTATTTGGGAGAAATGTGGCATGTCTGGAAGAAACTGTCCTCTTTTGGGGATCTAACAGGTATTTGTGGGAGAAAGGGTCCTATTTGAAGGGGGAAACCTGGTATTTCTTGGAGAAGATGTGATATATTTGGGGGAAATGTGGCCTTTCTGGAAGAAAATGTCCAATTTGGGGGGAGAAGGCTGGTAGTTTTCGGTGAGAAGGTCCTATTTCAGGAGGAATCCTGGTATTTCTTGGAGAAGATGTGATATATTTGGGAGAAATGTGGCATTTCTGGAAGAAAATGTCCAATTTGGGGATAAAAGAGGTATTAGTGGTTGAAAAGATCCTATTTGAAGGGGGAAAGCTGGTATTTCTTGGAGAAGATGTGATATATTTGGGAGAAATGTGGCATTTCTGGATGAAAATGTCCTCTTTTGGGGATAAAAGAGGTATTTCCTGGAGAAAAGGTCCTAATTCAAGGGGGAAACCTGGTATTTCTTGGAGAAGATGTGATATATTTGGGAGAAATGTGGCATTTCCGGAAGAAACTGTCGTATTTTGGGCATAAAACAGGTATTTGTGGGTGAAAAGGTCCTATTTGAAGGGGGAAACCTGGTATTTCTTGGAGAAGATGTGATATATTTGGGAGAAATGTGGCATTTCTGGAAGAAACTGTCCTCTTTTGGGGATAAAAGAGGTATTTGTGGGTGAAAAGGTCCTATTTGAAGGGGGAAAGCTGGTATTTCTTGGAGAAGATGTGATATATTTGGGAGAAATGTGGCATGTCTGGAAGAAGCAGTCCTATTTTGGGGATAAAACAGGTATTTGTGGGTGAAAAGGTCCTATTTGAAGGGGGAAACCTGGTATTTCTTGGAGAAGATTTGATCTATTTGGGAGAAATGTGGCATGTCTGGAAGAAACTGTCCTCTTTTGGGGATAAAAGAGGTATTTGTGGGTGAGAAGGTCATATTTGAAGGGGGAAAGCTGGTATTTCTTGGAGAAGATGTGATCTATTTGGGAGAAATGTGGCATTTCTGGAAGAAAATGTCTAATTTGGGGGGAGAAGCCTGGTAGTTTTGGGTGAGAAGGTCCTATTTCAGGAGGAATCCTGGCATTTCTTGGAGAAGATGTGATATATTTGGGAGAAATGTGGCATTTCTGGAAGAAACTGTCCTCTTTTGGGGATAAAAGAGGTATTTGTGGGTGAAAAGGTCATATTTGAAGGGGGAAAGCTGGTATTTCTTGGAGAAGATGTGATCTATTTGGGAGAAATGTGGCCTTTCTGGAAGAAAATGTCCAATTTGGGGGGAGAAGGCTGGTAGTTTTCGGTGAGAAGGTCCTATTTCAGGAGGAATCCTGTTATTTCTTGGAGAAGATGTGATATATTTGGGAGAAATGTGGCATTTCTGGAAGAAAATGTCCAATTTGGGGATAAAAGAGGTATTAGTGGTTGAAAAGATCCTATTTGAAGGGGGAAAGCTGGTATTTCTTGGAGAAGATGTGATATATTTGGGAGAAATGTGGCATTTCTGGATGAAAATGTCCTCTTTTGGGGATAAAAGAGGTATTTCCTGGAGAAAAGGTCCTAATTCAAGGGGGAAACCTGGTATTTCTTGGAGAAGATGTGATATATTTGGGAGAAATGTGGCATTTCCGGAAGAAACTGTCGTATTTTGGGCATAAAACAGGTATTTGTGGGTGAAAAGGTCCTATTTGAAGGGGGAAACCTGGTATTTCTTGGAGAAGATGTGATATATTTGGGAGAAATGTGGCATTTCTGGAAGAAACTGTCCTCTTTTGGGGATAAAAGAGGTATTTGTGGGTGAAAAGGTCCTATTTGAAGGGGGAAAGCTGGTATTTCTTGGAGAAGATGTGATATATTTGGGAGAAATGTGGCATGTCTGGAAGAAGCAGTCCTATTTTGGGGATAAAACAGGTATTTGTGGGTGAAAAGGTCCTATTTGAAGGGGGAAACCTGGTATTTCTTGGAGAAGATTTGATCTATTTGGGAGAAATGTGGCATGTCTGGAAGAAACTGTCCTCTTTTGGGGATAAAAGAGGTATTTGTGGGTGAGAAGGTCATATTTGAAGGGGGAAAGCTGGTATTTCTTGGAGAAGATGTGATCTATTTGGGAGAAATGTGGCATTTCTGGAAGAAAATGTCTAATTTGGGGGGAGAAGCCTGGTAGTTTTGGGTGAGAAGGTCCTATTTCAGGAGGAATCCTGGCATTTCTTGGAGAAGACGTGATATATTTGGGAGAAATGTGGCATTTCTGGAAGAAACTGTCCTCTTTTGGGGATAAAAGAGGTATTTGTGGGTGAAAAGGTCCTATTTGAAGGGGGAAACCTGGTATTTCTTGGAGAAGATGTGATCTATTTGGGAGAAATGTGGCATGTCTGGAAGAAACTGTCCTCTTCTGGGTATAAAAGAGGTATGTGTGGGTGAAAAGGTCCTATTTGAAGGGGGAACCCTGGTATTTCTTGGAGAAGATGTGATATATTTGGGAGAAATGTGGCATGTCTGGAAGAAAATGTCCTATATTGGGGGAGAAGGCTGGTACTTGTGGGAGAAAAGGTCCTATTTCAGGAGGAATCCTGGTATTTCTTGGAGGAGATGTGATACGTTTGGGAGAAATGTGGCATTTCTGGAAGAAACTGTCCTCTTTTGGGGATAAAAGAGGTATTTGTGGGTGAAAAGGTCCTATTTGAAGGGGGAAAGGTGGTATTTCTTGGAGAAGATGTGATCTATTTGGGAGAAATGTGGCATTTCTGGAAGAAACTGTCCTCTTTTGGGGATAAAACAGGTATATGTGGGTGAAAATTTCCTATTTGAAGGGGGAAACCTGTTATTTCTTGGAGAAGATGTGATATATTTGGGAGAAATGTGGCATGTCTGGAAGAAACTGTCCTCTTTTGGGGATAAAACAGGTATTTGTGGGTGAAAAGGTCCTATTTGAAGGGGGAAACGTGGTATTTCTTGGAGAAGATGTGATATATTTGGGAGAAATGTGGCATGTCTGGAAGAAACTGTCCTCTTTTGGGGATAAAAGAGGTATTTGTGGGTGAAAAGGTACTATTTGAAGGGGGAAACCTGGTATTTCTTGGAGAATATGTGATATATTTGGGAGAAATGTGGCATTTCTGGAAGAATATGTCCAATTTGAGGGATAAAACAGGTATTTGTGGTTGAAAAGGTCCTATTTGAAGGGGGAAAGCTGGTATTTCTTGGAGAAGTTGTGATATATTTGGGAGAAATGTGGCATGTCTGGAAGAAGCTGTCCTATTATGGGGATAAAAAAGGTATTTGTGGGTGAAAAGGTCCTATTTGAAGGGGGAAACCTGGTATTTCTTGGAGATGATGTGGTATATTTGGGAGAAATGTGGCATTTCTGGAAGAAACTGTCCTCTTTTGGGGATAAAAGAGGTATTAGTGGGTGAAAAGGTCCTATTTGAAGGGGGAAACCTGTTATTTCTTGGAGAAGATGTGATATATTTGGGAGAAATGTGGCATGTCTGGAAGAAGCTGTCCTATTTTGGGGATAAAAGAGGTATTTGTGGGTGAAAAGGTCCTATTTGAAGGGGGAAAGCTGGTATCACTTGGAGAAGATGAGATCTATTTGGGAGAAATGTGGCATGACTGGAAGAAAATGTCCAATTTGGGGGGAGAAGGCTTGTAGTTTTGGGTGAGAAGGTCCTATTTCAGGAGGAATCCTGGCATTTCTTGGAGAAGATGTGATATATTTGGGAGAAATGTGGCATGTCTGGAAGAAACTGTCCTCTTTTGGGGATCTAACAGGTATTTGTGGGAGAAAGGGTCCTATTTGAAGGGGGAAACCTGGTATTTCTTGGAGAAGATGTGATATATTTGGGGGAAATGTGGCCTTTCTGGAAGAAAATGTCCAATTTGGGGGGAGAAGGCTGGTAGTTTTCGGTGAGAAGGTCCTATTTCAGGAGGAATCCTGGTATTTCTTGGAGAAGATGTGATATATTTGGGAGAAATGTGGCATTTCTGGAAGAAAATGTCCAATTTGGGGATAAAAGAGGTATTAGTGGTTGAAAAGATCCTATTTGAAGGGGGAAAGCTGGTATTTCTTGGAGAAGATGTGATATATTTGGGAGAAATGTGGCATTTCTGGATGAAAATGTCCTCTTTTGGGGATAAAAGAGGTATTTCCTGGAGAAAAGGTCCTAATTCAAGGGGGAAACCTGGTATTTCTTGGAGAAGATGTGATATATTTGGGAGAAATGTGGCATTTCCGGAAGAAACTGTCGTATTTTGGGCATAAAACAGGTATTTGTGGGTGAAAAGGTCCTATTTGAAGGGGGAAACCTGGTATTTCTTGGAGAAGATGTGATATATTTGGGAGAAATGTGGCATTTCTGGAAGAAACTGTCCTCTTTTGGGGATAAAAGAGGTATTTGTGGGTGAAAAGGTCCTATTTGAAGGGGGAAAGCTGGTATTTCTTGGAGAAGATGTGATATATTTGGGAGAAATGTGGCATGTCTGGAAGAAGCAGTCCTATTTTGGGGATAAAACAGGTATTTGTGGGTGAAAAGGTCCTATTTGAAGGGGGAAACCTGGTATTTCTTGGAGAAGATTTGATCTATTTGGGAGAAATGTGGCATGTCTGGAAGAAACTGTCCTCTTTTGGGGATAAAAGAGGTATTTGTGGGTGAGAAGGTCATATTTGAAGGGGGAAAGCTGGTATTTCTTGGAGAAGATGTGATCTATTTGGGAGAAATGTGGCATTTCTGGAAGAAAATGTCTAATTTGGGGGGAGAAGCCTGGTAGTTTTGGGTGAGAAGGTCCTATTTCAGGAGGAATCCTGGCATTTCTTGGAGAAGATGTGATATATTTGGGAGAAATGTGGCATTTCTGGAAGAAACTGTCCTCTTTTGGGGATAAAAGAGGTATTTGTGGGTGAAAAGGTCATATTTGAAGGGGGAAAGCTGGTATTTCTTGGAGAAGATGTGATCTATTTGGGAGAAATGTGGCCTTTCTGGAAGAAAATGTCCAATTTGGGGGGAGAAGGCTGGTAGTTTTCGGTGAGAAGGTCCTATTTCAGGAGGAATCCTGGTATTTCTTGGAGAAGATGTGATATATTTGGGAGAAATGTGGCATTTCTGGAAGAAAATGTCCAATTTGGGGATAAAAGAGGTATTAGTGGTTGAAAAGATCCTATTTGAAGGGGGAAAGCTGGTATTTCTTGGAGAAGATGTGATATATTTGGGAGAAATGTGGCATTTCTGGATGAAAATGTCCTCTTTTGGGGATAAAAGAGGTATTTCCTGGAGAAAAGGTCCTAATTCAAGGGGGAAACCTGGTATTTCTTGGAGAAGATGTGATATATTTGGGAGAAATGTGGCATTTCCGGAAGAAACTGTCGTATTTTGGGCATAAAACAGGTATTTGTGGGTGAAAAGGTCCTATTTGAAGGGGGAAACCTGGTATTTCTTGGAGAAGATGTGATATATTTGGGAGAAATGTGGCATTTCTGGAAGAAACTGTCCTCTTTTGGGGATAAAAGAGGTATTTGTGGGTGAAAAGGTCCTATTTGAAGGGGGAAAGCTGGTATTTCTTGGAGAAGATGTGATATATTTGGGAGAAATGTGGCATGTCTGGAAGAAGCAGTCCTATTTTGGGGATAAAACAGGTATTTGTGGGTGAAAAGGTCCTATTTGAAGGGGGAAACCTGGTATTTCTTGGAGAAGATTTGATCTATTTGGGAGAAATGTGGCATGTCTGGAAGAAACTGTCCTCTTTTGGGGATAAAAGAGGTATTTGTGGGTGAGAAGGTCATATTTGAAGGGGGAAAGCTGGTATTTCTTGGAGAAGATGTGATCTATTTGGGAGAAATGTGGCATTTCTGGAAGAAAATGTCTAATTTGGGGGGAGAAGCCTGGTAGTTTTGGGTGAGAAGGTCCTATTTCAGGAGGAATCCTGGCATTTCTTGGAGAAGATGTGATATATTTGGGAGAAATGTGGCATTTCTGGAAGAAACTGTCCTCTTTTGGGGATAAAAGAGGTATTTGTGGGTGAAAAGGTCCTATTTGAAGGGGGAAACCTGGTATTTCTTGGAGAAGATGTGATCTATTTGGGAGAAATGTGGCATGTCTGGAAGAAACTGTCCTCTTCTGGGTATAAAAGAGGTATGTGTGGGTGAAAAGGTCCTATTTGAAGGGGGAACCCTGGTATTTCTTGGAGAAGATGTGATATATTTGGGAGAAATGTGGCATGTCTGGAAGAAAATGTCCTATATTGGGGGAGAAGGCTGGTACTTGTGGGAGAAAAGGTCCTATTTCAGGAGGAATCCTGGTATTTCTTGGAGGAGATGTGATACGTTTGGGAGAAATGTGGCATTTCTGGAAGAAACTGTCCTCTTTTGGGGATAAAAGAGGTATTTGTGGGTGAAAAGGTCCTATTTGAAGGGGGAAAGGTGGTATTTCTTGGAGAAGATGTGATCTATTTGGGAGAAATGTGGCATTTCTGGAAGAAACTGTCCTCTTTTGGGGATAAAACAGGTATATGTGGGTGAAAATTTCCTATTTGAAGGGGGAAACCTGTTATTTCTTGTTGAAGATGTGATATATTTGGGAGAAATGTGGCATGTCTGGAAGAAACTGTCCTCTTTTGGGGATAAAACAGGTATTTGTGGGTGAAAAGGTCCTATTTGAAGGGGGAAACGTGGTATTTCTTGGAGAAGATGTGATATATTTGGGAGAAATGTGGCATGTCTGGAAGAAACTGTCCTCTTTTGGGGATAAAAGAGGTATTTGTGGGTGAAAAGGTACTATTTGAAGGGGGAAACCTGGTATTTCTTGGAGAATATGTGATATATTTGGGAGAAATGTGGCATTTCTGGAAGAATATGTCCAATTTGAGGGATAAAACAGGTATTTGTGGTTGAAAAGGTCCTATTTGAAGGGGGAAAGCTGGTATTTCTTGGAGAAGATGTGATATATTTGGGAGAAATGTGGCATGTCTGGAAGAAGCTGTCCTATTATGGGGATAAAAAAGGTATTTGTGGGTGAAAAGGTCCTATTTGAAGGGGGAAACCTGGTATTTCTTGGAGATGATGTGGTATATTTGGGAGAAATGTGGCATTTCTGGAAGAAACTGTCCTCTTTTGGGGATAAAAGAGGTATTAGTGGGTGAAAAGGTCCTATTTGAAGGGGGAAACCTGGTATTTCTCGGAGAAGATGTGATATATTTGGGAGAAATGTGGCATGTCTGGAAGAAGCTGTCCTATTTTGGGGATAAAAGAGGTATTTGTGGGTGAAAAGGTCCTATTTGAAGGGGGAAAGCTGGTATCACTTGGAGAAGATGAGATCTATTTGGGAGAAATGTGGCATGACTGGAAGAAAATGTCCAATTTGGGGGGAGAAGGCTTGTAGTTTTGGGTGAGAAGGTCCTATTTCAGGAGGAATCCTGGCATTTCTTGGAGAAGATGTGATATATTTGGGAGAAATGTGGCATGTCTGGAAGAAACTGTCCTCTTTTGGGGATAAAAGAGGTATTTGTGGTTGAAAAGGTCCTATTTCCAGGGGGAAACCTGGTATTTCTTGGAGGAGATGTGATATATTTGGGAGAAATGTGGCATTTCTGGCAGAAAATGTCCTCTTTTGGGGATAAAAGAGGTATTTCATGGAGAAAAGGTCCTAATTCAAGGGGGAACCCTGGTATTTCTTGGAGAAGATGTGATATATTTGGGAGAAATGTGGCCTTTCTGGAAGAAACAGTCCTATTTGGGGGATAAAAGAGGTATTTATGGGTGAAAAGGTCCTATTTGAAGGGGGAAACGTGGTATTTCTTGGAGAAGATGTGATATATTTGGGAGAAATGAGGCATTTCTGGAAGAAAATGTCCAATTTGTGGGGAGAAGGCTGGTAGTTGTGGGTGAGAAGGTCCTATTTCAGGAGGAATCCGGGTATTTCTTGGAGAAGATGTGATATATTTGGGAGAAATGTGGCATTTCTGGAAGAAACTGTCCTCTTTTGGGGATAAAAGAGGTATTAGTGGTAGAAAAGGTCCTATTTGAAGTGGGAAAGCTGGTATTTCTTGGAGAAGATGTGATATATTTGGGAGAAATGTGGCATTTCTGGAAGAAACTGTCCTATTTTGGGGATAAAAGAGGTATTTGTGGGTGAAAAGGTCCTATTTGAAGGGGGAAAGCTGGTATTTCTTGGAGAAGATGTGATATATTTGGGAGAAATGTGGCATGTCTGGAAGAAACTGTCCTCTTTTGGGGATAAAAGAGGTATGTGTGGGTGAAAAGGTCCTATTTGAAGGGGAAACCCTGGTATTTCTTGGAGAAGATGTGATATATTTGGGAGAAATGTGGCATGTCTGGAAGAAAATGTCCTATTTGGGGGGAGAAGGGTGGTACTTGTGGGAGAAAAGGTCCTATTTCAGGAGGAATCCTGGTATTTCTTGGAGGAGATGTGATATATTTGGGAGAAATGTGGCCTTTCTGGAAGAAACTGTCCTCTTTTGGGGATAAAAGAGGTATTTGTGGGTGAAAAGGTCCTATTTGAAGGGGGAAACCTGGTATTTCTTGGAGAAGATGTGATCTATTTGGGAGAAATGTGGCATGTCTGGAAGAAACTGTCCTCTTTTGGGGATAAAAGAGGTATTAGTGGTTGAAAAGGTCCTATTTGAAGGGGGAAACCTGGTATTTCTTGGAGAAGATGTGATATATTTGGGAGAAATGTGGCCTTTCTGGAAGAAACTGTCCTATTTTGGGGATAAAACAGGTATTTGTGGGTGAAAAGGTCCTATTTGAAGGGGGAAACCTGGTATTTCTTGGAGAAGATGTGATCTATTTGGGAGAAATGTGGCATGTCTGGAAGAAACTGTCCTCTTTTGGGGATAAAAGAGGTATTAGTGGTTGAAAAGGTCCTATTTGAAGGGGGAAAGCTGGTATTTCTTGGAGAAGATGTGATATGTTTGGGAGAAATGTGGCCTTTCTGGCAGAAGCTGTCCTCTTTTGGGGATAAAAGAGGTATTTGTGGGTGAAAAGGTCCTATTTGAAGGGGGAACCGTGGTATTTCTTGGAGAAGATGTGATATATTTGGGAGAAATGTGGCATGTCAGGAAGAAACTGTCCTATTTGGGGGGAGAAGGCTGGTATTTGAGGGAGAAAAGTTCCTCTTTCAGGAGGAATCCTGTTATTTCTCGGAGAAGATGTGATCTATTTGGGAGAAATGTGGCATGTCTGGAAGAAACTGTCCTATTTGAGGGATAAAAAAGGTATTTGTGGGTGAAAAGGTCGTATTTGAAGGGGGAAACCTGGTATTTCTTGGAGAAGATGTGATCTATTTGGGAGAAATCTGGCCATTCTGGAAGTAACTGTCCTCTTTTGGGGATAAAAGATGTATTTGTGGGTGAAAAGGTCCTATTTGAAGGGGGAACCCTGGTATTTCTTGGAGAAGATGTGAACTATTTGGAAGAAATGTGGCATTTCTGGAAGAAAATGTCCTATTTTGGGGATAAAAGTGGTATTTGTGGGTGATAAGGTCCTATTTGAAGGGGGAAAGCTGGTATTTCTTGGAGAAGATGTGATATATTTGGGAGAAATGTGGCATTTCTGGAAGAAACTGTCCTCTTTTGGGGATAAAAGAGGTATCTGTGGGTGAAAGGGTCCTATTTGAAGGGGGAAACGTGGCATTTCTTGGAGAAGATGTGATATATTTGGGAGATATGTGGCATTTCTGGAAGAAACTGTCCTATTTCGGGGATAAAAGAGGTATTTGTGGGTGAAAAGGTCCTATTTGAAGGGGGAAAGCTAGTATTTCTTGGAGAAGATGTGATATATTTGGGAGAAATGTGGCATTTCTTGAAGAAACTCTCCTCTTTTGGGGATAAAACAGGTACTTGTGGGTGAAAAGGTCCTATTTGAAGTGGGAAACCTAGTATTTCTTGGAGAAGATGTGGTATATTTGGGAGAAATGTGGCATTTCTGGAAGAAAATGTCCTCTTTTGGGGATAAAACAGGTATTTGCAGGTGAAAACGTTGTATTTGAAGTTGGAATCCTGGCATTTCTTGGAGAAGATGTGATATATTTGGGAGAAATGTGGCATTCCTGGAAGAAACTGTCCTATTTTGGGGATAAAAGAGGTATTTGTGGGTGAAAAGGTCCTATTTGAAGGGGGAACCCTGGTATTTCTTGGAGAAGAGGTGATATATTTGGGAGAAATGTGGCATTTCTGGAAGAAAGTGTCCTCTTTTGGGGATAAAAGAGGTATTTGTGGGTGATAAGGTCCTATTTGAAGGGGGAAAGCTGGTATTTCTTGGAGAAGATGTGATATATTTGGGAGAAATGTGGCAAGTCTGGAAGAAGCTGTCCTATTTTGGGGATAAAACAGGTATTTGTGGGTGAAAAGGTCCAATTTGAAGGGGGAAACCTGTTATTTCTTGGAGAAGATGTGATCTATTTGGGAGAAATGTGGCATGTCTGGAAGAAACTGTCCTCTTTTGGGGATCTAACAGGTATTTGTGGGAGAAAGGGTCCTATTTGAAGGGGGAAACCTGGTATTTCTTGGAGAAGATGTGATATATTTGGGGGAAATGTGGCCTTTCTGGAAGAAAATGTCCAATTTGGGGGGAGAAGGCTGGTAGTTTTCGGTGAGAAGGTCCTATTTCAGGAGGAATCCTGGTATTTCTTGGAGAAGATGTGATATATTTGGGAGAAATGTGGCATTTCTGGAAGAAAATGTCCAATTTGGGGATAAAAGAGGTATTAGTGGTTGAAAAGATCCTATTTGAAGGGGGAAAGCTGGTATTTCTTGGAGAAGATGTGATATATTTGGGAGAAATGTGGCATTTCTGGATGAAAATGTCCTCTTTTGGGGATAAAAGAGGTATTTCCTGGAGAAAAGGTCCTAATTCAAGGGGGAAACCTGGTATTTCTTGGAGAAGATGTGATATATTTGGGAGAAATGTGGCATTTCCGGAAGAAACTGTCGTATTTTGGGCATAAAACAGGTATTTGTGGGTGAAAAGGTCCTATTTGAATGGGGAAACCTGGTATTTCTTGGAGAAGATGTGATATATTTGGGAGAAATGTGGCATTTCTGGAAGAAACTGTCCTCTTTTGGGGATAAAAGAGGTATTTGTGGGTGAAAAGGTCCTATTTGAAGGGGGAAAGCTGGTATTTCTTGGAGAAGATGTGATATATTTGGGAGAAATGTGGCATGTCTGGAAGAAGCAGTCCTATTTTGGGGATAAAACAGGTATTTGTGGGTGAAAAGGTCCTATTTGAAGGGGGAAACCTGGTATTTCTTGGAGAAGATGTGATCTATTTGGGAGAAATGTGGCATGTCTGGAAGAAACTGTCCTCTTTTGGGGATAAAAGAGGTATTTGTGGGTGAGAAGGTCATATTTGAAGGGGGAAAGCTGGTATTTCTTGGAGAAGATGTGATCTATTTGGGAGAAATGTGGCATTTCTGGAAGAAAATGTCTAATTTGGGGGGAGAAGCCTGGTAGTTTTGGGTGAGAAGTCCTATTTCAGGAGGAATCCTGGCATTTCTTGGAGAAGATGTGATATATTTGGGAGAAATGTGGCATTTCTGGAAGAAACTGTCCTCTTTTGGGGATAAAAGAGGTATTTGTGGGTGAAAAGGTCCTATTTGAAGGGGGAAACCTGGTATTTCTTGGAGAAGATGTGATCTATTTGGGAGAAATGTGGCATGTCTGGAAGAAACTGTCCTCTTCTGGGTATAAAAGAGGTATGTGTGGGTGAAAAGGTCCTATTTGAAGGGGGAACCCTGGTATTTCTTGGAGAAGATGTGATATATTTGGGAGAAATGTGGCATGTCTGGAAGAAAATGTCCTATATTGGGGGAGAAGGCTGGTACTTGTGGGAGAAAAGGTCCTATTTCCGGAGGAATCCTGGTATTTCTTGGAGGAGATGTGATACGTTTGGGAGAAATGTGGCATTTCTGGAAGAAACTGTCCTCTTTTGGGGATAAAAGAGGTATTTGTGGGTGAAAAGGTCCTATTTGAAGGGGGAAAGGTGGTATTTCTTGGAGAAGATGTGATCTATTTGGGAGAAATGTGGCATTTCTGGTAGAAACTGTCCTCTTTTGGGGATAAAACAGGTATATGTGGGTGAAAATTTCCTATTTGAAGGGGGAAACCTGTTATTTCTTGGAGAAGATGTGATATATTTGGGAGAAATGTGGCATGTCTGGAAGAAACTGTCCTCTTTTGGGGTTAAAACAGGTATTTGTGGGTGAAAAGGTCCTATTTGAAGGGGGAAACGTGGTATTTCTTGGAGAAGATGTGATATATTTGGGAGAAATGTGGCATGTCTGGAAGAAACTGTACTCTTTTGGGGATAAAAGAGGTATTTGTGGGTGAAAAGGTACTATTTGAAGGGGGAAACCTGGTATTTCTTGGAGAATATGTGATATATTTGGGAGAAATGTGGCATTTCTGGAAGAATATGTCCAATTTGAGGGATAAAACAGGTATTTGTGGTTGAAAAGGTCCTATTTGAAGGGGGAAAGCTGGTATTTCTTGGAGAAGATGTGATATATTTGGGAGAAATGTGGCATGTCTGGAAGAAGCTGTCCTATTTTGGGGATAAAACAGGTATTTGTGGGTGAAAAGGTCCTATTTGAAGGGGGAAACCTGGTATTTCTTGTTGATGATGTGGTATATTTGGGAGAAATGTGGCATTTCTGGAAGAAACTGTCCTCTTTTGGGGATAAAAGAGGTATTAGTGGGTGAAAAGGTCCTATTTGAAGGGGGAAACCTGTTATTTCTTGGAGAAGATGTGATATATTTGGGAGAAATGTGGCATGTCTGGAAGAAGCTGTCCTATTTTGGGGATAAAACAGGTATTTGTGGGTGAAAAGGTCCTATTTGAAGGGGGAAACCTGGTATTTCTTGGAGAAAATGTGATATATTTGGGAGAAATCTGGCATGTCTGGAAGAAACTGTCCTCTTTTGGGGATAAAAGAGGTATTTGTGGGTGAAAAGGTCCTATTTGAAGGGGGAAAGCTGGTATCTCTTGGAGAAGATGAGATCTATTTGGGAGAAATGTGGCATGACTGGAAGAAAATGTCCAATTTGGGGGGAGAAGGCTTGTAGATTTGGGTGAGAAGGTCCTATTTCAGGAGGAATCCTGGCATTTCTTGGAGAAGATGTGATATATTTGGGAGAAATGTGGCATGTCTGGAAGAAACTGTCCTCTTTTGGGGATAAAAGAGGTATTTGTGGTTGAAAAGGTCCTATTTCCAGGGGGAAACCTGGTATTTCTTGGAGGAGATGTGATATATTTGGGAGAAATGTGGCATTTCTGGCAGAAAATGTCCTCTTTTGGGGATAAAAGAGGTATTTCATGGAGAAAAGGTCCTAATTCAAGGGGGAACCCTGGTATTTCTTGGAGAAGATGTGATATATTTGGGAGAAATGTGGCATTTCTGGAAGAGACAGTCCTATTTGGGGGATAAAAGAGGTATTTATGGGTGAAAAGGTCCTATTTGAAGGGGGAAACGTGGTATTTCTTGGAGAAGATGTGATATATTTGGGAGAAATGAGGCATTTCTGGAAGAAAATGTCCAATTTGTGGGGAGAAGGCTGGTAGTTGTGGGTGAGAAGGTCCTATTTCAGGAGGAATCCTGGTATTTCTTGGAGAAGATGTGATATATTTGGGAGAAATGTGGCATTTCTGGAAGAAACTGTCCTCTTTTGGGGATAAAAGAGGTATTAGTGGTAGAAAAGGTCCTATTTGAAGGGGGAAAGCTGGTATTTCTTGGAGAAGATGTGATATATTTGGGAGAAATGTGGCATTTCTGGAAGAAACTGTCCTCTTTTGGGGATAAAAGAGGTATTTGTGGGTGAAAAGGTCCTATTTGAAGGGGGAAAGCTGGTATTTCTTGGAGAAGATGTGATATATTTGGGAGAAATGTGGCATGTCTGGAAGAAACTGTCCTCTTTTGGGGATAAAAGAGGTATGTGTGGGTGAAAAGGTCCTATTTGAAGGGGAAACCCTGGTATTTCTTGGAGAAGATGTGATATATTTGGGAGAAATGTGGCATGTCTGGAAGAAAATGTCCTATTTGGGGGGAGAAGGGTGGTACTTGTGGGAGAAAAGGTCCTATTTCAGGAGGTATCCTGGTATTTCTTGGAGGAGATGTGATATATTTGGGAGAAATGTGGCCTTTCTGGAAGAAACTGTCCTCTTTTGGGGATAAAAGAGGTATTTGTGGGTGAAAAGGTCCTATTTGAAGGGGGAAACCTGGTATTTCTTGGAGAAGATGTGATCTATTTGGGAGAAATGTGGCATGTCTGGAAGAAACTGTCCTCTTTTGGGGATAAAAGAGGTATTAGTGGTTGAAAAGGTCCTATTTGAAGGGGGAAACCTGGTATTTCTTGGAGAAGATGTGATATATTTGGGAGAAATGTGGCATGTCTGGAAGAAAATGTCCTATTTGGGGGGAGAAGGGTGGTACTTGTGGGAGAAAAGGTCCTATTTCAGGAGGTATCCTGGTATTTCTTGGAGGAGATGTGATATATTTGGGAGAAATGTGGCCTTTCTGGAAGAAACTGTCCTCTTTTGGGGATAAAAGAGGTATTTGTGGGTGAAAAGGTCCTATTTGAAGGGGGAAACCTGGTATTTCTTGGAGAAGATGTGATCTATTTGGGAGAAATGTGGCATGTCTGGAAGAAACTGTCCTCTTTTGGGGATAAAAGAGGTATTAGTGGTTGAAAAGGTCCTATTTGAAGGGGGAAACCTGGTATTTCTTGGAGAAGATGTGATATATTTGGGAGAAATGTGGCATGTCTGGAAGAAACTGTCCTCTTTTGGGGATAAAAGAGGTATTTGTGGGTGAAAAGGTCCAATTTGAAGGGGGAAAGCTGGTATTTCCTGGAGAAGATGTGATATGTTTGGGAGAAATGTGGCCTTTCTGGCAGAAGCTGTCCTCTTTTGGGGATAAAAGAGGTATTTGTGGGTGAAAAGGTCCTATTTGAAGGGGAAAAGCTGGTATTTCTTGGAGAAGATGTGATATATTTGGGAGAAATGTGGCATGTCAGGAAGAAACTGTCCTATTTGGGGGGAGAAGGCTGGTATTTGAGGGAGAAAAGTTCCTCTTTCAGGAGGAATCCTGTTATTTCTCGGAGAAGATGTGATCTATTTGGGAGAAATGTGGCATGTCTGGAAGAAACTGTCCTATTTGAGGGATAAAAAAGGTATTTGTGGGTGAAAAGGTCGTATTTGAAGGGGGAAAGCTGGTATTTCTTGGAGAAGATGTGATCTATTTGGGAGAAATCTGGCCATTCTGGAAGTAACTGTCCTCTTTTGGGGATAAAAGATGTATTTGTGGGTGAAAAGGTCCTATTTGAAGGGGGAACCCTGGTATTTCTTGGAGAAGATGTGAACTATTTGGAAGAAATGTGGCATTTCTGGAAGAAAATGTCCTATTTTGGGGATAAAAGTGGTATTTGTGGGTGATAAGGTCCTATTTGAAGGGGGAAAGCTGGTATTTCTTGGAGAAGATGTGATATATTTGGGAGAAATGTGGCATTTCTGGAAGAAACTGTCCTCTTTTGGGGATAAAAGAGGTATCTGTGGGTGAAAGGGTCATATTTGAAGGGGGAAACGTGGCATTTCTTGGAGAAGATGTGATATATTTGGGAGATATGTGGCATTTCTGGAAGAAACTGTCCTATTTTGGGGATAAAAGAGGTATTTGTGGGTGAAAAGGTCCTATTTGAAGGGGGAAAGCTGGTATTTCTTGGAGAAGATGTGATATATTTGGGAGAAATGTGGCATTTCTTGAAGAAACTCTCCTCTTTTGGGGATAAAACAGGTACTTGTGGGTGAAAAGGTCCTATTTGAAGTGGGAAACCTAGTATTTCTTGGAGAAGATGTGGTATATTTGGGAGAAATGTGGCATTTCTGGAAGAAAATGTCCTCTTTTGGGGATAAAACAGGTATTTGTAGGTGAAAACATTATATTTGAAGGGGGAAACCTGTTATTTCTTGGAGAAGATGTGATATATTTGGGAGAAATCTGGCATTTCTGGAAGAAACTGTCCTCATTTGGGGATAAAAGAGGTATTTGTGGGTGAAAAGGTCCTATTTGAAGGGGGAAACCTGGTATTTCTTGGAGAAGATGTGATGTGTTTGGGAGAAATGTGGCATTTCTGGAAGAAACTGTCCTCTTCTGGGGATAAAAGAGGTATTTGTGGGTGATAAGGTCCTATTTGAAGGGGGAACCCTGGTATTTCTTGGAGAAGATGTGATGTATTTGGGAGAAATGAGGCATGTCAGGAAGAAACTGTCCTATTTTGGGGATAAAAGAGGTATTTGTGTGTGAAAAGGTCCTATTTGAAGGGGGAAACCTGGCATTTCTTGGCGAAGAGGTGATATATTTGGGAGAAATGTGGCATGTCTGGAAGAAACTGTCCTATTTGGGGGATAAAACTGGTCTTTGTGGGAGAAAAGGTCGTATTTGAAGGGGGGAAAGCTGGTATTTCTTGGAGAAGATGTGATCTATTTGGGAGAAATGTGGCCTTTCTGGAAGAAAATGTCCTATTTGGGGGGAGAAGGCTGGTAGTTTTGGGTGAGAAGGTCCTATTTCAGGAGGAATCCTGGTATTTCTTGGAGAAGATGTGATCTATTTGGGAGAAATGTGGCATGTCTGGAAGAAAATGTCCTATTTGGGGGGAGAAGGCTGGTAGTTTTGGGTGAGAAGGTCCTATTTCAGGAGGAATCCTGGCATTTCTTGGAGAAGATGTGATATATTTGGGAGAAATGTGGCATTTCTGGAAGAAACTGTCCTCTTTTGGGGATAAAAGAGGTATTAGTGGTTGAAAAGGTCCTATTTGAAGGGGAATTCCAGGAATGCCAGATTTCTCCCAAATATACCACATCTTCTCCAAGAAATACCTCGTTTCCCTCTTCAAATAGGACCTTTTCACCCACAAATACCTCTTTTATCCCCAAAATAGAACAGTTTCTTCCAGAAATGCCACATTTCTCCCAAACATATCACATCTTCTCCAAGAAATACCACCTTTCCCCCTTCAAATAGGAGCTTTTTACCCACAAATACCTCTTTTTTCCCCAAAATAGGACAGTTTCTTCCAGATAGGCCACATTTCTCCCAAACATATCACACCTCCTCCAAGAAATACCAGGATTCCTCCTGAAATAGGACCTTTTCTCCCACAAGTACCAGCCTTCTCCCCCCACATAGGACATTTTCTTCCAGAAAGGCCACATTTCTCCCAAATATATCACATCTTCTCCAAGAAATACCAGGATTCCCCCCTCAGATAGGACCTTTTCACCCACTAATAGCAGGCTTCTCCCCCCAAATAGGACAGTTTCTTCCAGAAATGCCACATTTCTCCCAAATATATCACACCTTCTCCAAGAAATACCAGGTTTCCCCCTCGAAATAGGACCTTTTCACCCACACATACCTCTTTTATCCCCAAAATAGGACAGTTTCTTCCAGACATGCCACATTTCTCCCAAATATATCTCTTCTCCTTCTAGAAATACCAGATTTCCCCTTCAAATAGGACCTTTTCTCCCACAAAAACCTGTTTTATCCCCAAAATAGGACACTTTCTTCCGGAAATGCCACATTTCTCCCAAATAGATCACATCTTCTCCAAGAAATACCAGGTTTCCCCCTTCAAATAGGACCATTTCAAGCACAAATACCTGTTTTATCCACAAAATAGGACAGTTTCTTCCAGACATGCCACATTTCTCCCAAATAGATCACATCTTCTCCAAGAAATACCAGGTTTCCAACTTCAAATAGGACCTTTTCACCCACAAATACCTGTTTTATCCCCATAAGAGGACAGTTTCTTCCAGAAATGCCAGATTTCTCCCAAACATATCACATCTTCTCCACGAAATACCAGGTTTCCCCCTTCAAATAGGACCTTTTCACCCACAAATAACTCTTTTATCCCCAAAAGAGGACAGTTTCTTCCAGAAATGCCACATTTCTCCCAAATATATCACATCATCTCCAAGAAATGCCAGGATTCCTCCTGAAATAGGACCTTCTCACCCAAAACTACCAGCCTTCTCCCCCCAAATTGGACATTTTCTTCCAGACATGCCACATTTCTCCCAAATAGATCACATCTTCTCCAAGAAATACCAGGTTTCCCCCTTCAAATAGGACCTTTTCACCCACAAATACCTGTTTTATCCCCAAAAGAGGACAGTTTCTTCCAGAAATGCCACATTTCTCCCAAATAGATCACATCTTCTCCAAGAAATACCGGGGTTCCCCCTTCAAATAGGACCTTATCACCCACAAATACCTCTTTTATCCCCAGAAGAGGACAGTTTCTTCCAGACATGACACATTTTTCCCAAATAGATCACATCTTCTCCAAGAAATACCACGTTTCCCCCTTCAAATAGGACCTTTTCACCCACAAATACCTCTTTTATCCCCAAAAGAGGACAGTTTCTTCCAGAAAGGCCACATTTCTCCCAAATAGATCACATCTTCTCCAAGAAATACCTGGTTTTCTCCTGGAAATAGGACCTTATCACCCACAAATACCACTTTTATCCCCAAAATAGGACATATTCTTCCAGAAATGCCACATTTCTCCCAAACATATCACAGCTTCTCCAAGAAATACCACGTTTCCCCCTTCAAATAGGACCTTTTCACCCACAAATACCTCTTTTATCCCCAGAAGAGGACAGTTTCTTCCAGAAATGCCACATTTCTCCCAAATATATCACATCTTCTCCAAGAAATTCCAGGTTTCCCCCTTCAAATACGACCTTTTCACCCACAGATACCTATATTATCCCCAAAATAGGACAGTATCTTCCAGACATGCCACATTTCTCCCAAATATATCACATCTTCTCCAAGAAATACCAGGTTTCCCCCTTCAAATAGGACCTTTTCACCCACAAATACCTGTTTTATCCCCAAAAGAGGACAGTTTCTTCCAGAAATGCCACATTTCTCCCAAATAGATCACATATTCACCAAGAAATACCGGGGTTCCCCCGTCAAATAGTACCTTATCACCCACAAATACCTCTTTTATCCCCAGAAGAGGACAGTTTCTTCCAGACATGCCACATTTCTCCCAAACATATCACATCTTCTCCAAGAAATACCAGGTTTCCCCCTTCAAATAGGACCTTTTCACCCACAAATACCTCTTTTATCCCCAAAAGAGGACAGTTTCTTCCAGAAATGCCACATTTCTCCCAAATAGTTCACATCTTCTCCAAGAAATACCAGGGTTCCCCCTTCAAATAGGACCTTTTCACCCACAAATACCTCTTTTATCCCCAAAAGAGGACAGTTTCTTCCAGAAAGGCCACATTTCTCCCAAATACATCACATCTTCTCCAAGAAATACCAGGTTTCCCCCTTCAAATAGGACCTTTTCACCCTCAAATACCACTTTTATCCCCAAAATAGGACATTTTCTTCCAGAAATGCCACATTTCTCCCCAATATATCACTTCTTCTCCAAGAAATACCAGGTTTCCCCCTTCAAATAGGACCTTTTCACCCACTAATACCTCTTTTATCCCCAAAATAGGACAGTTTCTTCCAGAAATGCCACATTTCTCCCAAATAGATCACATCTTCTCCAAGAAATACCAGCTTTCCCCCTTCAAATACGACCTTTTCACCCACAAATACCTCTTTTATCCCCAAAATAGGACTGTTTCATCCAGAAATGCCACATTTCTCCCAAATATATCACATCTTCTCCAAGAAATACCAGGATTCCTCCTGAAATAGGACCTTTTCTCCCTCAAATACCAGCCTTCTCCCCCCAAATAGGACAGTTTCTTCCTGACATGCCACATTTCTCCCAAATATATCACATCTTCTCCAAGAAATACCAGGTTTCCCCCTTCAAATAGGACCTTATCTCCCACAAATACCACTTTTATCCCCAAAAGAGGACAGTTTCTGCCAGAAAGGCCACATTTCTCCCAAACATATCACATCTTCTCCAAGAAATACCAGGTTTCCCCCTTCAAATAGGACCTTTTCACCCACAAATACCTCTTTATCCCTCAAATAGGACAGTTTCTTCCAGACATGCCACATTTCTCCCAAATATATCACATCTTCTCCAAGAAATACCAGGATTCCTCCTGAAAGAGGACCTTTTCTCCCACAAATACCAGCCTTCTCCCCCCAAATAGGTCAGTTTCTTCCAGAAATGCCACATTTCTCCCAAACATATCACATCTTCTCCAAGAAATACCTGCTTTCCCCCTTCAAATAGGACCTTTTCACCCACTAATAGCAGGCTTCTCCCCCCAAATAGGACAGTTTCTTCCAGAAATGCCACATTTCTCCCAAATATATCACATCTTCTCCAAGAAATACCAGGTTTCCCCCTTCAAATAGTACCTTTTCACCCACAAATACCTCTTTTATCCCCAAAAGAGGACAGTTTCTTCCAGAAAGGCCACATTTCTCCCAAATATATCATATCTCCTTCAAGAAATACCAGCTTTCCCCCTTCAGATAGGACCTTTTCTCCCACAAATACCTCTTTTGTCCCCAAAACAGGACACTTTCTTCCAGACATGCCACATTTCTCCCAAATATATCACATCTTCTCCAAGAAATACCAGGTTTCCCCCTTCAAATACGACCTTTTCACCCACAAATACCTGTTTTATCCCCAAAATAGGACAGTTTCTTCCAGACATGCCACATTTCTCCCAAATAGATCACATCTTCTCCAAGAAATACCAGGTTTCCCCCTTCAAATAGGACCTTTTCACCCACAAATACCTGTTTTAACCCCAAAAGAGGACAGTTTCTTCCAGAAAGGCCACATTTCTCCCAAACATATCACATCTTCTCCAAGAAATACCAGGTTTCCCCCTTCAAATAGGACCTTTTCACCCACAAATACCTCTTTTATCCCCAAAAGAGGACAGTTTCTTCCAGAAAGGCCACATTTCTCCCAAACGTATCACATCTCCTCCAAGAAATACCAGGATTCCTCCTGAAAGAGGACCTTTTCTCCCACAACTACCAGCCTTCTCCCCCCAAATAGGACACTTTCTTCCAGACATGCCACATTTCTCCCAAATATATCACATCTTCTCCAAGAAATACCAGGTTTTCCCCTTCAAATAGGACCGTTTCACCCACACATACCTCTTTTATCCCCAAAAGAGGACAGTTTCTTCCAGAAAGGCCACATTTCTCCCAAATATATCACACCTTCTCCAAGAAATACCAGGGTTCCCCCTTCAGATAGGACCTTTTCACCCACAAATACCTCTTTTATCCCCAAAAGAAGACAGTTTCTTTCAGAAATGCCACATTTCTCCCAAATAGATCACATCTTCTCCAAGAAATACCACGTTTCCCCCTTCAAATAGGACCTTTTCTCCCGCAAATACCTGTTTTATCCCCAAAATAGGACAGTTTCTTCCAGACATGCCACATTTCTCCCAAATAGATCACATCTTCTCCAAGAAATACCAGGATCCCCCTTCAAATAGGACCTTTTCTCCCACAAATACCTCTTTTATCCCCAAAATAGGACAGTTTCTTCCAGAAAGGCCACATTTCTCCCAAACATATCACATCTCCTCCAAGAAATACCAGGATTCCTCCTGAAATAGGACCTTTTCTCCCGCAACTACCAGCCTTCTCCCCCCAAATAGGACATTTTCTTCCAGACATGCCACATTTCTCCCAAATATATCACATCTTCTCCAAGAAATACCAGGTTTTCCCCTGGAAATAGGACCTTTTCACCCACAAATACCTCTTTTATCCCCAAAAGAGGACAGTTTCTTCCAGACATGCCACATTTCTCCCAAATATATCACATCTTCTCCAAGAAATACCACGCTTTCCCCTGGAAATAGGACCTTTTCACCCACTAATACCTGTTTTATCCCCAAAATATGACAGCTTCTTCCAGAAATGCCACATTTCTCCCAAATATATCACATATTCTCCAAGAAATACCAGGGTTCCCCCTTCAAATAGGACCTTCTCACCCAAAACTACCAGCCTTCTCCCCCCAAATTGGACATTTTCTTCCAGAAATGCCACATTTCTCCCAAATATATCACATCTTCTCCAAGAAATACCAGGATTCCTCCTGAAATAGGACCTTCTCACCCAAAACTACCAGCCTTCTCCCCCCAAATTGGACATTTTCTTCCAGAAAGGCCACATTTCTCCCAAATAGATCACATCTTCTCCAAGAAATACCAGGTTTCCCCCTTCAGATAGGACCTTTTCTCCCACAAATACCTGTTTTATCCCCAAAATAGGACAGTTTCTTCCAGACATGCCACATTTCTCCCAAATATATCACATCTCCTCCAAGAAATACCAGGTTTCCCCCTTCAAATAGGACATTTTCACCCACAAATACCTGTTTTATCCCCAAAGTAGGATAGCTTCTTCCGGACATGCCACATTTCTCCCAAATATATCACATCTTCTCCAAGAAATACCAGCTTTCCCGCTTCAAATAGGACCTTTTCACCCACAAATACCTCTTTTATCCCCAAAATAGGACAGTTTCTTCCAGAAATGCCAGATTTCTACCAAATAGATCACATCTTCTCCAAGAAATAACAGGTTTCCCCCTTCAAATACAACGTTTTCACCCACAAATACCTGTTTTATCCCCAAAAGAGTACAGTTTCTTCCAGAAATGCCACATTTCTCCCAAATAGATCACATCTTCTCCAAGAAATACCACGTTTCCCCCTTCAAATAGGACCTTTTCACCCACAAGTACCTCTTTTATCCACAAAATAGGACAGTTTCTTCCAGACATGCCACATTTCTCCCAAATAGATCACATCTTCTCCAAGAAATACCAGTTTTCCACCTTCAAATAGGACCTTTTCACCCACAAATTCCTCTTTTATCCCCAAAAGAGGACAGTTTTTTCCAGACATGCCACATCTCTCCCAAATATATCACATCTTCTCCAAGAAATACCAGGGTTCCCACTTCAAATAGGACCTTTTCACCCACATATACCTCTTTTATCCCCAAAAGAGGACATTTTCTTCCGGAAATGCCACATTTCTCCCAAATAGATCACATCTTCTCCAAGAAATTCCAGGTTTCCCCCTTCAAATAGGACCTTTTCACCCACAAATGCCTGTTTGATCCCCAAAAGAGGACAGTTTCTTCCAGACATGCCACATTTCTCCCAAATAGATCACATCTTCTCCAAGAAATACCAGCTTTCCCCCTTCAAATAGGACCTTATCACCCACAAATACCTCTTGTATCCCCAAAATAGGACAGTTTCTTCCAGAAAGGCCATATTTCTCCCAAACATATCACATCTCCTCCAAGAAATACCAGGATTCCTCCTGTTATAGGACCTTTTCTCCCACAACTACCAGACTTCTCCCCCCAAATAGGACATTTTCTTCCAGACATGCCACATTTCTCCCAAATAGATCACATCTTCTCCAAGAAATACCGGGTTTTCCCCTGGAAATAGGACCTTTTCAACCACTAATACCTCTTTTACCCCCAAAAGAGGACAGTTTCTTCCAGACATGCCACATTTCTCCCAAATATATCACATCTTCTCCAAGAAATACCAGGTTTCCCCCTTCAAATAGGACCTTTTCACCCACAAATACCTCTTTTATCCCCAAAAGAGGACAGTTTCTTCAAGAAATGCCACATTTCTCCCAAATATATCACATCTTCTCCAAGAAATACCAGCTTTCCCCCTTCAAAGAGGACCTTTTCACCCTCAAATACATCTTTTATCCCCAAAAGAGGACAGTTTCTTCCAGAAATGCCACATTTCTCCCAAATATATCACATCTTCTCCAAGAAATACCAGCTTTCCCCCTTCAAATAGGACCTTTTCACCCACAAATACCTCTTTTATCCCCAAAATAGGACAGTTTCTTCCAGACATGCCACATTTCTCCCAAATATATCACATCTTCACCAAGAAATACCACGTTTCCCCCTTCAAATAGGACCTTTTCACCCACAAACACCTCTTTTATCCCCAAAATAGGACAGTTTCTTCCTGACATGCCACATTTCTCCCAAATATATCACATCTTCTCCAAGAAATACCAGCTTTCCCCCTTCAAATAGGACCTTTTCACCCACAAATACCTCTTTTATCCCCAAAAGAGGACAGTTTCTTCCAGACATGCCACATTTCTCCCAATCATATCACATCTTCTCCAAGAAATACCAGGTTTCCCCCTGGAAATAGGACCTTTTCACCCACAAATACCTCTTTTATCCCCAAAATAGGACATTTTCTTCCAGAAATGCCACATTTCTCCCAAATATATCACATCTCCTTCAAGAAATACCAGCTTTCCCCCCTCAAATAGGACCTTTTCTCCCACAAATACCTGTTTTATCCCCAAAACAGGACACTTCCTTCCAGACATGCCACATTTCTCCCAAATATATCACTTCTTCTCCAAGAAATACCAGGTTTCCCCCTTCAAATAGGACCTTTTCACCCACAAATACCTGTTTTATCCCCAAAAGAGATCAGTTTCTTCCAGACATGCCACATTTCTCCCAAATAGATCACATCTTCTCCAAGAAATACCAGGTTTCCCCCTTCAAATAGGACCTTTTCACCCACAAATACCTGTTTTATCCCCAAAATACGACAGTTTCTTCCAGAATTGCCATATTTCTCCCAAACATATCACATCTTCTCCAAGAAATACCAGCTTTCCCCCTTCAAATAGGACCTTTTCACCCACGAATACCTGTTTTATCCCCAAAAGAGGACAGTTTCTTCCAGAAATGGCACATTTCTCCCAAACATATCACATCTTCTCCAAGAAATACCAGGATTCCTCCTGAAATAGGAACTTTTCTCCCACAAATACCACCATTCTCCCCCCAAATAGGACATTTTCTTCCAGACATGCCACATTTCTGCCAAATATATCACATCTTCTCCAAGAAATACCAGGTTTCCCCTGGTAATAGGACCTTTTCACGCACAAATACCTGTTCTATCCCCGTAAGAGGACAGTTTCTTCCAGAAATGCCACATTTCTCCCAAATACATCACATCTTCTCCAAGAAATACCAGCTTTCCCCCTTCAAATAGGACCTTTTCCCCAAAAAAATCTCTTTTATCCCCAAAAGAGGACAGTTTCTTTCTCCCAAATAGATCACATCTTCTCCAAGAAATACCAGGTTTCCCCCTTCAAATAGGACCTTTTCACCCACAAATACCTCTTTTATCCCCAAAAGAGGACAGTTTCTGCCAGAATGGCCTCATTTCTCCCAAATAGATCACATCTTCTCCAAGAAATACCAGGTTTCCCCCTTCAAATAGGACCTTTTCACCCACAAATACCTGTTTTATCCCCAAAAGAGGACAGTTTCTTCCAGAAAGGCCACATTTCTCCCAAACATATCACATCTCCTCCAAGAAATACCAGGATTCCTCCTGAAATAGGAAATTTTCTCCCACAAATACCACCCTTCTCCCCCCAAATAGGACAGTTTCTTCCAGACATGCCACATTTCTCCCAAATATATCACATCTTCTCCAAGAAATACCAGGATTCCCCCTTCAAATAGGACCTTTTCACCCACAAATACCTGTTCTATCCCCATAAGAGTACGGTTTCTTCCAGAAATGCCACATTTCTCCCAAATATATCACATCTTCTCCAAGAAATACCACGTTTCCCCCTTCAAATAGGACCTTTTCCCCAAAAAAACCTCTTTTATCCCCAAAAGAGGACAGTTTCTTCAAGAAAGGCCACATTTCTCCCAAATATATCACATCTTCTCCAAGAAATACCAGCTTTCCCCCTTCAAATAGGACCTTTTCTCCCACAAATACCTCTTTTATCCCCAAAAGAGGACAGTTTCTTCCAGAAATGCCACATTTCTCCCAAATAGATCACAACTCCTCCAAGAAATACCAGGTTTCCCCCTTCAATTAGGACCTTTTCTCCATGAAATACCTGTTTTATCCCCAAAAGAGGACATTTTCTTCCAGAAATGCCACATTTCTCCCAAATATATCACATCTTCTCCAAGAAATACCAGCTTTCCCCCTTCAAATAGGACGTTTTCAACCACTAATACCTCTTTTATCCCCAAAAGCGGACAGTTTCTTCCAGAAATGCCACATTTCTCCCAAATATATCACATCTTCTTCAAGAAAGGCCAGGATTCCTCCTGAAAGAGGACCTTCTCACCCAAAACTACCAACCTTCTCCCCCCAAATTGGACATTTCCTTCCATAAAGGCCACATTTCTCCCAAATATATCACATCTTCTCCAAGAAATGCCAGGATTCCCCCTTCAAATAGGACCTTCTCACCGAAAACTACCAGAATTCTCCCCCCAAATTGGACATTTTCTTCCAGACATGCCACATTTCTCCCAAATAGATCACATCTTCTCCATGAAATACCAGCTTTCCCCCTTCAAATAGGACCTTTTCTCCCACAAATACCTGTTTAATCCCCCAAATAGGACAGTTTCTGCCAGAAAGGCCAGATTTCTCCCAAATATATCACATCTTCTCCAAGAAATACCACGTTTCCCCCTTCAAATAGGACCTTTTCACCCACTAATAGCAGGCTTCTCCCCCCAAATAGGACAGTTTCTTCCAGAAATGCCAGATTTCTCCCAAATAGATCACATCTTCTCCAAGAAATACCACGTTTCCCCCTTCAAATTGGACCTTTTCACCCACAAATATCTGTTTTATCCCCAAAATAGGACAGTTTCTTCCAGGAATGCCAGATTTCTCCCAAATATATCACATCTTCTCCAAGAAATACCAGCTTTCCCCCTTCAAATAGGACCTTTTCACCCTCAAATACCTCTTTTATCCCCAAAATAGGACAGTTTTTTCCAGACATGCCACATTTCTCCCAAATATATCACATCTTCTCCAAGAAATACCAGGGTTCCCCCTTCAAATAGGACCTTTTCTCCCACAAATGCCTCTTTTATCCCCAAAAGAGGACAGTTTCTTCCAGAAATGCCACATTTCTCCCAAATAGATCACATCTTCTCCAAGAAATACCGGGTTTTCCCCTGGAAATAGGACCTTTTCAACCACTAATACCTCTTTTACCCCCAAAAGAGGACAGTTTCTTCCAGAAATGCCACATTTCTCCCAAATATATCACATCTTCTCCCACAAATACCAGGTTTCCCCCTTCAAAAAGGACCTATTCAACCACAAATACCTCTTTTATCCCCAAAACAGGACAGTTTCTTCCAGAAATGCCACATTTCTCCCAAATATATCACATCTTCTCCAAGAAATGCCAGGATTCCTCCTGAAAGAGGACCTTCTCACCCAAAACTACCAGCCGTCTCCCCCGAAATTGGACATTTTCTTCCAGAAAGGCCACATTTCTCCCAAATATATCACATCTTCTCCAAGAAATACCAGGATTCCTCCTGAAATAGGAACTTCACACCGAAAACTACCAGCCTTCTCCCCCCAAATTGGACATTTTCTTCCAGAAATGCCACATTTCTCCCAAATAGGTCACATCTTCTCCAAGAAATACCAGCTTTCCCCCTTCAAATAGGACCTTTTCACCCACAAATACCTGTTTTATCCCCCAATTACGACATTTTCTGCCAGAAATGCCACATTTCTCCCAAATAGATCACATCTTCTCCAAGAAATACCATGTTTCCCCCTTCAAATAGGACCTTTTCACCCACAAATACCTCTTTATCCCTCAAATAGGACAGTTTCTTCCAGACATGCCACATTTCTCCCAAATATATCACATCTTCTCCAAGAAATGCCTGCTTTCCCCCTTCAAATAGGACCTTTTCTCCCACAAATACCACCCTTCTCCCCCCAAATAGGACAGTTTCTTCCAGAAATGCCACATTTCTCCCAAATATACCACATCTTCTCCAAGAAATACCAGCTTTCCCCCTTCAAATAGGACCTTTTCACCCACTAATAGCAGGCTTCTACACCAAATAGGACATTTTCTTCCAGAAAGGCCACATTTCTCCCAAATAGATCACATCTCCTCCAAGAAATACCAGGATTCCTCCTGAAATAGGACCTTTTCTCCCACAAATACCAGCCTTCTCCCCCCAAATTGGACATTTTCTTACAGACATGCCACATATTACCCAAATATATCACATCTTCTACAAGAAATACCACGTTTCCCCCTTCAAATAGGACCTTTTCATCTACAAATACCTCTTTTATCCCCAAAATAGAACAGTTTCTTCCAGAAATGCCTCATTTCACCCAAACATATCACATCTTCTCCAAGAAATACCAGGATACCTCCTTCAAATAGGACCTTTTCACCCACAAGTACCTGTTTTATCCCCAAAAGAGGACAGTTTCTTCCAGAAAGGCCACATTTCTCCCAAACATATCACATCTCCTCCAAGAAATACCAGGATTTCTCCTGTAATAGGACCTTTTCTCCCACAAATACCTGCCTTTTCCCCCCAAAAGAGGACAGTTTCTTCCAGAAATGCCACATTTCTCCCAAATAGATCACATCTTCTCCAAGAAATATCAGCTTTCCCCTGGAAATAGGACCTTTTCACCCACAAATACCTCCTTTATCCCCAAAAGAGGTCAGTTTCTTCCAGAAATGCCACATTTCACCCAAACATATCGCATCTTCTCCAAGAAATACCAGCTTTCCCCCTTCAAATAGGACCTTTTCCCCCCAAAAAACTCTTTTATCCCCAAAAGAGGACAGTTTCTTCCAGAAATGCCACATTTCTCCCAAATAGATCACATCTTCTCCAAGAAATACCAGGTTTCCCCCTTCAAATAGGACCTTTTTTCCCACAAATACCTCTTGTATCCCTCAAATAGGACAGTTTCTTCCCGAAAGGCCACATTTCTCCCAAATATATCACATCTTCTCCAAGAAATACCAGGATTCCTCCTGAAATAGGACCTTTTCTCCCACAAATACCAGCCTTCTCCCCCCAAAATAGGACAGTTCCTTCCAGACATGCCAGATTTCTCCCAAATAGATCACATCTTCTCCAAGAAATACCAGCTTTCCCCCTTCAAATAGGACCTTATCACCCACAAATACCTCTTTTGTCCCCAAAATAGAACAGTTACGTCCAGAAATGCCACATTTCTCCCAAACATATCACATCTTCTCCAAGAAATACCAGGTTTCCTCCTTGAAATAGGACCTTTTCACCCACACATACCTCTTTTATCCCCAAAATTGGACAGTTCCTTCCAGAAAGGCCACATTTCTCCCAAATAGATCACATCTTCTCCAAGAAATACCAGCTTTCCCCCTTCAAATAGGACCTTTTCACCCACAAATACCTGTTTTATCCCCAAAATAGGACAGTTTCTTCCAGAAAGGCCACATTTCTCCCAAATATATCACATCTTCTCCAAGAAATACCAGGTTTCCCCCTTCAAATAGGACCTTTTCACCCACAAATACCTCTTTTATCCCCAAAAGAGGACAGTTTCTTCCAGAAATGCCAGATTTCTCCCAAATATATCACATCTTATCCAAGAAATACCAGGTTTCCCCCTTCAAATACAACGTTTTCACCCACAAATACCTGTTTTATCCCCAAAAGAGGACAGTTTCTTCCAGAAAGGCCACATTTCTCCCAAATATACCTCATCTTCTCCAAGAAATACCAGGTTTCCCCCTTCAAATAGGACCTTTTCACCCACAAATACCTCTTGTATCCCCAAAAGAGGACAGTTTCTTCCTGACATGCCACATTTCTCCCAAATATATCACATCTTCTCCAAGAAATACCAGGTTTCCCCCTTCAAATAGGACCTTTTCAACCACAAATACCTGTTTTATCCCTCAAATTGGACATATTCTTCCAGAAAGGCCACATTTCTCCCAAATATATCACATCTTCTCCAAGAAATACCAGCTTTCCCCCTTCAAATAGGACCTTTTCACCCACAAATACCTGTTTTATCCCCAAAAGACGACAGTTTCTTCCAGAAATGCCACATTTCTCCCAAATATATCACATCTCCTCCAAGAAATACCAGGTTTCCCCCTTCAAATAGGATCTTTTCAACCACAAATACCTGTTTTATCCCTCAAATTGGACATATTCTTCCAGAAATGCCACATTTCTCCAAAATATATCACATCTTCTCCAAGAAATACCAGGGTTCCCCCTTCAAATAGGACCTTTTCACCCACAAATACCTGTTCTGTCCCCATAAGAGGACAGTTTCTTCCAGAAATGCCACATTTCTCCCAAATATATCACATCTTCTCCAAGAAATACCAGGTTTCCCACTTCAAATAGGACCTTTTCACCCACTAATAACAGGCTTCTACCCCCAAATAGGACATTTTCTTCCAGAAATGCCACATTTCTCCCAAATATATCACATCTTCTCCAAGAAATACCAGGTTTCCCCCTTCAAATAGGAAATTTTCACCCACAAGTACCTGTTTTATCCCCAAAAGAGGACAGTTTCTTCCAGAAAGGCCACATTTCTCCCAAATATATCACATCTTCTCCAAGAAATACCAGGGTTCCCCCTTCAAATACGACCTTTTCACCCACAAATACCTGTTTTATCCCCAAAAGAGGACAGTTTCTTCCAGAAATGCCAGAGTTCCCCCAAATAGATCACATCTCCTCCAAGAAAAACCAGGATTCCTCCTGAAATATGACCTTTTCTCCCCCAAATACCAGCCTTCTCCCCCCAAATAGGACATTTTCTTCCAGACATGCCACATATCACCCAAATATATCACATCTTCTCCAGGAAATACCAGGATTCCTCCTGAAATTGGACCTTCTCACCCAAAACTACCAGCCTTCTCCCCCCAAATTGGACATTTTCTTCCAGAAAGGCCACATTTCTCCCAAATAGATCACATCTTCTCCAAGAAATACAAGGTTTCCCCCTTCAGATAGGACCTTTTCTCCCACAAATACCTGTTTTATCCCCAAAATAGGACAGTTTCTTCCAGACATGCCACATTTCTCCCAAATATATCACATCTTCTCCAAGAAATACCACGTTTCCCCCTTCAAATAGGACCTTTTCACCCACAAATATCTGTTTTATCCCCAAAATAGGACAGTTTCTTCCAGGAATGCCAGATTTCTCCCAAATATATCACATCTTCTCCAAGAAATACCAGCTTTCCCCCTTCAAATAGGACCTTATCACCCACAAATACCTCTTTTATCCCCAAAATAGGACAGTTTCTTCCAGAAATGCCAGATTTCTCCCAAATAGATCACATCTTCTCCAAGAAATAACAGGTTTCCCCCTTCAAATACAACGTTTTCACCCACAAATACCTGTTTTATCCCCAAAAGAGGACAGTTTCTTCCAGACATGCCACATTTCTCCCAAATATATCACATCTTCTCCAAGAAATACCACGTTTCCCCCTTCAAATAGGATCTTTTCACCCACAAATACCTCTTTTATCCCCAAAATAGGACAGTTTCTTCCAGAAATGCCTGATTTCTCCCAAACATATCACATCTTCTCCAAGAAATACCAGCTTTCCCCCTTCAAATAGGACCTTTTCACCCACAAATACCTCTTTTATCCCCAAAAGAGGACAGTTTCTTACAGACATGCCACATTTCTCCCAAACATATCACATCTTCTCCAAGAAATACCAGGTTTCCCCCTTCAAATAGGACCTTTTCACCCACAAATACCTGTTTTATCCCCAAAAGAGGACAGTTTCTTCCAGAAATGCCACATTTCTCCCAAACATATCACATCTTCTCCAAGATATACCAGGATTCCTCCTGAAATAGGAACTTTTCTCCCACAAATACCACCATTCTCCCCCCAAATAGGACATTTTCTTCCAGACATGCCACATTTCTGCCAAATATATCACATCTTCTCCAAGAAATACCAGGTTTTCCCCTGGAAATAGGACCTTTTCACCCACAAATACCTGTTCTATCCCCATAAGAGGACAGTTTCTTCCAGAAATGCCACATTTCTCCCAAATACATCACATCTTCTCCAAGAAATACCAGCTTTCCCCCTTCAAATAGGACCTTTTCCCCAAAAAAATCTCTTTTATCCCCAAAAGAGGACAGTTTCTTCCAGACATGCCACATTTCTCCCAAATAGATCACATCTTCTCATAGAATTACCAGCTTTCCCCCTTCAAATAGGACCTTCTCACCCACAAATACCACTTTTATCCCCAAAATAGGACAGTTTTTTCCAGACATGCCACATTTCTCCCAAATATATCACATCTTCTCCAAGAAATACCAGCTTTCCCCCTTCAAATAGGACCTTTTCACCCACAAATACCTCTTTTATCCCCAAAAGAGGACAGTTTCTTCCAGACATGCCACATTTCACCCAAATAGATCACATCTTCTCCAAGAAATACCAGGTTTACCCCTTCAAATAGGACCTTTTCACCCACAAATACCTCTTTTATCCCCAAAAGAGGACAGTTTCTGCCAGAATGGCCTCATTTCTCCCAAATAGATCACATCTTCTCCAAGAAATACCAGGTTTCCCCCTTCAAATACGACCTTTTCACCCACAAATACCTCTTTTATCCCCAAAAGAGGACAGTTTCTTCCAGAAAGGCCACATTTCTCCCAAACATATCACATCTCCTCCAAGAAATACCAGGATTCCTCCTGAAATAGGAAATTTTCTCCCACAAATACCACCCTTCTCCCCCCAAATAGGACATTTTCTTCCAGACATGCCACATTTCTCCCAAATATATCACATCTTCTCCAAGAAATACCAGCTTTCCCCCTTCAAATAGGACCTTTTCACCCACAAATACCTGTTCTATCCCCATAAGAGGACGGTTTCTTCCAGAAGTGCCACATTTCTCCCAAATATATCACATCTTCTCCAAGAAATACCAAGTTTCCCCCTTCAAATAGGACCTTTTCCCCAAAAAAACCTCTTTTATCCCCAAAAGAGGACAGTTTCTTCAAGAAAGGCCACGTTTCTCCCAAATATATCACATCTTCTCCAAGAAATACCAGCTTTCCCCCTTCAAATAGGACCTTTTCTCCCACAAATACCTCTTTTATCCCCAAAAGAGGACATTTTCTTCCAGAAATGCCACATTTCTCCCAAATAGATCACAACTCCTCCAAGAAATACCAGGTTTCCCCCTACAATTAGGACCTTTTCTCCATGAAATACCTGTTTTATCCCCAAAAGAGGACATTTTCTTCCAGAAATGCCACATTTCTCCCAAATATATCACATCTTCTCCAAGAAATGCCAGGATTCCTCGTGAAAGAGGACCTTCTCACCCAAAACTACCAACCTTCTCCCCCCAAATTGGACATTTCCTTCCATAAAGGCCACATTTCTCCCAAATATATCACATCTTCTCCAAGAAATGCCAGGATTCCCCCTTCAAATAGGACCTTCTCACCGAAAACTACCAGAATTCTCCCCCCAAATTGGACATTTTCTTCCAGACATGCCACATTTCTCCCAAATAGATCACATCTTCTCCATGAAATACCAGCTTTCCCCCTTCAAATAGGACCTTTTCTCCCAAAAATACCTGTTTTATCCCCCAAATAGGACAGTTTCTTCCAGAAATGCCACATTTCTCCCAAATATATCACATCTTCTCCAAGAAATACCACGTTTCCCCCTTCAAATAGGACCTTTTTACCCACTAATTGCAGGCTTCTCCCCCCAAATAGGACAGTTTCTTCCAGAAATGCCACATTTCTCCCAAATAGATCACATCTTCTCCAAGAAATACCACGTTTCCCCCTTCAAATTGGACCTTTTCACCCACAAATATCTGTTTTATCCCCAAAATAGGACAGTTTCTTCCAGGAATGCCAGATTTCTCCCAAATATATCACATCTTCTCCAAGAAATACCAGCTTTCCCCCTTCAAATAGGACCTTTTCACCCTCAAATACCTCTTTTATCCCCAAAATAGGACAGTTTTTTCCAGACATGCCACATTTCTCCCAAATATATCACATCTTCTCCAAGAAATACCAGGGTTCCCCCTTCAAATAGGACCTTTTCTCCCACAAATGCCTCTTTTATCCCCAAAAGAGGACAGTTTCTTCCAGAAATGCCACATTTCTCCCAAATAGATCACAACTCCTCCAAGAAATACCAGGTTTCCCCCTTCAATTAGGACCTTTTCTCCATGAAATACCTGTTTTATCCCCAAAAGAGGACATTTTCTTCCAGAAATGCCACATTTCTCCCAAATATATCACATCTTCTCCCACAAATACCAGGTTTCCCCCTTCAAATAGGACCTTTTCAACCATGAAATACCTCTTTTATCCCCAAAACAGGACAGTTTCTTCCAGAAAGGCCACATTTCTCCCAAATATATCACATCTTCTCCAAGAAATGCCAGGATTCCTCCTGAAAGAGGACCTTCTCACCGAAAACTACCAGCCGTCTCCCCCCAAATTGGACATTTTCTTCCAGAAAGGCCACATTTCTCCCAAATATATCACATCTTCTCCAAGAAATACCAGGATTCCTCCTGAAATAGGACCTTCTCACCGAAAACTACCAGCCTTCTCCCCCCAAATTGGACATTTTCTTCCAGAAATGCCACATTTCTCCCAAATAGATCACATCTTCTCCATGAAATACCAGCTTTCCCCGTTCAAATAGGACCTTTTCACCCACAAATACCTGTTTTATCCCCCAATTACGACATTTTCTGCCAGAAATGCCACATTTCTCCCAAATAGATCACATCTTCTCCAAGAAATACCAGGTTTCCCCCTTCAAATAGGACCTTTTCACCCACAAATACCTCTTTATCCCTCAAATAGGACAGTTTCTTCCAGACATGCCACATTTCTCCCAAATATATCACATCTTCTCCAAGAAATGCCTGCTTTCCCCCTTCAAATAGGACCTTTTCTCCCACAAATACCACACTTCTCCACCCAAATAAGACAGTTTCTTCCAGAAATGCCACATTTCTCCCAAATAGATCACATCTTCTCCAAGAAATACCAGGTTTCCCCCTTCAAATACGACCTTTTCACCCACTAATACCTCTTTTATCCCCAAAAGAGGACAGTTTCTTCCAGAAATGCCACATTTCTCCCAAATATACCACATCTTCTCCAAGAAATACCAGCTTTCCCCCTTCAAATAGGTCCTTTTCACCCACTAATGGCAGGCATCTACACCAAATAGGACAGTTTCTTCCAGAAATGCCACATTTCTCCCAAATAGATCACATCTCCTCCAAGAAATACCAGGATTCCTCCTGAAATAGGACCTTTTCTCCCACAAATACCAGCCTTCTCCCCCCAAATTGGACATTTTCTTACAGACATGCCACATATTACCCAAATATATCACATCTTCTCCAAGAAATACCACGTTTCCCCCTTCAAATAGGACCTTTTCATCTACAAATACCTCTTTTATCCCCAAAATAGAACAGTTTCTTCCAGAAATGCCTCATTTCACCCAAACATATCACATCTTCTCCAAGAAATATCAGGATACCTCCTTCAAATAGGACCTTTTCACCCACAAGTACCTCTTTTATCCCCAAAAGAGGACAGTTTCTTCCAGAAAGGCCACATTTCTCCCAAACATATCACATCTCCTCCAAGAAATACCAGGATTTCTCCTGTAATAGGACCTTTTCTCCCACAAATACCAGCCTTTTCCCCCCAAAAGAGGACAGTTTCTTCCAGAAATGCCACATTTCTCCCAAATATATCACATCTTCTCCAAGAAATACCAGCTTTCCCCTGGAAATAGGTCCTTTTCACCCACAAATACCTCCTTTATCAACAAAAGAGGACAGTTTCTTCCTGACATGCCACATTTCACCCAAACATATCTCATCTTCTCCAAGAAATACCAGCTTTCCCCCTTCAAATAGGACCTTTTCCCCCCAAAAAACTCTATTATCCCCAAAAGAGGACAGTTTCTTCCAGAAATGCCACATATCTCCCAAATAGATCACATCTTCTCCAAGAAATACCAGGTTTCCCCCTTCAAATACGACCTTTTCTCCCACAAATACCTCTTTTATCCCTCAAATAGGACAGTTTCTTCCAGACATGCCACATTTCTCCCAAATATATCACATCTTCTCCAAGAAATACCAGGATTCCTCCTGAAATAGGACCTTTTCTCCCACAAATACCAGCCTTCTCCCCCCCAAAAAGGACAGTTCCTTCCAGACATGCCAGATTTCTCCCAAATAGATCATATCTTCTCCAAGAAATACCAGCTTTCCCCCTTCAAATAGAACCTTATCACCCACAAATACCGCTTTTGTCCCCAAAATAGAACAGTTACGTCCAGAAATGCCACATTTCTCCCAAACATATCACATCTTCTCCAAGAAATACCAGGTTTCCTCCTTGAAATAGGACCTTTTCACCCACACATACCTCTTTTATCCCCAAAAGAGGACAGTTCCTTCCAGAAAGGCCACATTTCTCCCAAATATATCACATCTTCTCCAAGAAATACCAGCTTTCCCCCTTCAAATAGGACCTTTTCACCCACAAGTACCTGTTTTATCCCCAAAAGAGGACAGTTTCTTCCAGACATGCCACATTTCTCCCAAACATATCACATCTCCTCCAAGAAATACCAGGATTTCTCCTGTAATAGGACATTTTCTCCCTCAAATACCAGCCATTTCCCCCCAAAATACGACAGTTTCTTCCAGAAATGCCATATTTCTCCCAAATACATCACATCTTCTCCAAGAAATACCAGGTTTTCCCCTGGAAATAGGACCTTTTCACCCACAAATACCTCTTTTATCCCCAAAATAGGACAGTTTCTTCCAGAAAGGCCACATTACTCCCAAACATATCACATCTTCTCCAAGAAATACCAGGTTTCCCCCTTCAAATAGGACCTTTTCACCCACAAATACCTGTTTTATCCCCAAAAGAGGACAGTTTCTTCCAGAAAGGCCACATTTCTCCCAAATAGATCACATCTTCTCCAAGAAATACCAGGATTCCTCCTGAAATACGACCTTTTCACCCACAAATACCTCTTTTATCCCCAAAAGAGGACAGTTTCTTCCAGAAATGCCACATTTCTCCCAAATATATCACATCTTCTCCAAGAAATACCAGCTTTCCCCCTTCAAATAGGAACTTTTCTCCCACAAATACCAGCCTTCTCCCCCCAAAAAGGACAGTTTCTTCCTGAAATGCCAGATTTCTCCCAAATAGATCACATCTTCTCCAAGAAATACCAGCTTTCCCCCTTCAAATAGGACCTTATCACCCACAAATACCTCTTTTGTCCCCAAAATAGAACAGTTACGTCCAGAAATGCCACATTTCTCCCAAACATATCACATCTTCTCCAAGAAATACCAGGTTTCCCCCTTCAAATAGGATCTTTTCAACCACAAATACCTGTTTTATCCCTCAAATTGGACATATTCATCCAGAAATGCCACATTTCTCCCAAATATATCACATCTTCTCCAAGAAATACCACGTTTCCCCCTTCAAATAGGACCTTTTCACCTACAAATACCTCTTTTATCCCCAAAATAGAATAGTTTCTTCCAGAAATGCCACATTTCTCCCAAATATATCACATCTTCTCCAAGAAATACCAGGTTTCCCCTTCAAATAGGACCTTTTCACCCACAAATACCTCTTTCATCCCCAAAAGAGGACAGTTTCTTCCAGAAAGGCCACATTTCTCCCAAATATATCACATCTTCTCCAAGAAATACCAGGGTTCCCCCTTCAAATAGGACCTTTTCACCCACAAATAACCTCTTTTATCCCCAAAAGAGGACAGTTTCTTCCAGAAATGCCACATTTCTCCCAAATAGATCACATCTTCTCCAAGAAATACCAGCTTTCCCCCTTCAAATACAACGTTTTCACCCACAAATACCTGTTTTATCCCCAAAAGAGGACAGTTTCTTCCAGAAATGCCAAATTTCTCCCAAATAGATCACATCTTCTCCAAGAAATACCAGGTTTTCCCCTGGAAATAGGAACTTTTCACCCACAAATACCTGTTTTATCGCCATAATAGGACAGTTTCTTCCAGAAATGCCACATTTCTCCCAAATATATCACATCTTCTCCAAGAAATACCAGCTTTCCCCCTTCAAATAGGACCTTTTCCCCCCAAAAAACTCTTTTATCCCCAAAAGAGGACAGTTTCTTCCAGAAATGACACATTTCTCCCAAATAGATCACATCTTCTCCAAGAAATACCAGGTTTCCCCCTTCAAATAGGACCTTTTCACCCACAAATACCTCTTTTATCCCCAAAATAGGACAGTTTCTTCCAGAAATGCCACATTTCTCCCAAATAGATCACATCTTCTCCAAGAAATACCAGGATTCCTCCTGAAATACGACCTTTTCACCCACAAATACCTCTTTTATCCCCAAAATACGACAGTTTCTTTCAGAAATGCCACATTTCTCCCAAATATATCACATCTTCTCCAAGAAATACCAGGATTCCTCCTGAAATAGGACCTTTTCTCCCACAAATACCGGCCTTCTCCCCCCAAATAGGACAGTTTCTTCCAGAAATGCCAGATTTCTCCCAAATAGATCACATCTTCTCCAAGAAATACCAGCTTTCCCCCTTCAAATAGGACCTTTTCACCCACAAATACCTCTTGTATCCCCAAAATTGGACAGTTTCTTCCAGAAAGGCCACATTTCTCCCAAATATATCACATCTTCTCCAAGAAATACCAGGTTTCCAACTTCAAATAGGACCTTTTCACCCACAAATACCTCTTTTATCCCCAAAATAGGACAGTTTCTTCCAGAAAGGCCACATTTCTCCCAAATATATCACATCTTCTCCAAGAAATACCAACTTTCCCCCTTCAAATAGGACCTTTTCACCCACAAATACCTCTTTTATCCCCAAAATAGGACAGTTTCTTCCAGAAATGCCACATTTCTCCCAAATATATCACATCTTCTCCAAGAAATAACACGTTTCCCCCTTCAAATACAACCTTTTCACCCACAAATACCTGTTTTATCCCCAAAAGAGGACAGTTTCTTCCAGAAAGGCCACATTTCTCCCAAATATACCTCATCTTCTCCAAGAAATACCAGCTTTCCCCCTTCAAATAGGACCTTTTCACGCACAAATTCCTGTTTTATCCCCAAAATAGGACAGTTTCTTCCAGACATGCCACATTTCTCCCAAATATATCACATCTTCTCCAAGAAATACCAGGTTTCCCCCTTCAAATAGGTCCTTTTCACCCACAAATACCTGTTTTATCCCTCAAATTGGACAGTTTCTTCCTGACATGCCACATTTCTCCCAAATATATCACATCTTCTCCAAGAAATACCACGTTTCCCCCTTCAAATAGGACCTTTTCACCCACAAATACCTGTTTTATCCCCAAAATAGGACAGTTTCTTCCAGAAATGACATATTTCTCCCAAATATATCACATCTTCTCCAAGAAATACCAGCTTTCCAACTTCAAATAGGACCTTTTCACCCACTAATACCAGGCTTCTCCCCCCAAATAGGACATTTTCTTCCAGAAAGGCCACATTTCTCCCAAATATATCACATCTTCTCCAAGAAATGCCAGGTTTCCCCCTTCAAATAGGAAATTTTCACCCACAAGTACCTGTTTTATCCCCAAAAGAGGACAGTTTCTTCCAGAAATGCCACATTTCTCCCAACTATATCACATCTTCTCCAAGAAATACCACGTTTCCCCCTTCAAATAGGACCTTTTCACCCACAAATACCTCTTTTATCCCAAAATAGGACAGTTTCTGCCAGAAATGCCAGATTTCTCCCAAATAGATCACATCTCCTCCAAGAAATACCAGGATTCTTCCTGAAATAGGACATTTTCTCCCACAAATACCAGCCTTCTCCCCCCAAATAGGACATTTTCTTCCTGACATGCCACATATCACCCAAATATATCAAATCTTCTCCAAGAAATACTACGTTTCCCCCTTCAAATAGGACCTTTTCACCTACAAATACCTCTTTTATCCCCAAAATAGAACAGTTTCTTCCAGAAATGCCACATTTCACCCAAACATATCACATCTTCTTCAAGAAATTCCAGGATACCTCCTTCAAATAGGACCTTTTCACCCACAAATACCTCTTTTATCCCCAAAATACGACAGTTTCTTCCAGAAATGCCAGATTTCTCCCAAATAGATCACATCTCCTCCAAGAAATACCAGGATTCTTCCTGAAATAGGACCTTTTCTCCCACAAATACCAGACTTCTCCCCCCAAATAGGACATTTTCTTCCAGACATGCCACATATCACCCAAATATATCACATCTTCTCCAAGAAATACTACGTTTCCCCCTTCAAATAGGACCTTTTCACCCACAAATACCTCTTTTATCCCCAAAATAGGACAGTTTCTTCCAGACATGTCACATTTCTCCCAAACATATCACATCTCCTCCAAGAAATACCAGGATTTCTCCAGTAATAGGACCTTTTCTCCCACAAATACCAGCCTTTTCCCCCCAAAATACGACAGTTTCTTCCAGAAAGGCCACATTTCTCCCAAATATATCACATCTTCTCCAAGAAATACCACATTTCCCCCTTCAAATAGGACCTTTTCTCCAGGAAATACCTCTTTTATCCCCAAAAGAGGACATTTTCATCCAGACATGCCACATTTCTCCCAAATATATCACTTCTTCTCCAAGAAATACCAGCATTCCCCCTTCAAATAGGACCTTTTCACCCACAAATACCTCTTTTATCCCCAAAAGAGGACAGTTTCTTCCAGACATGCCACATTTCTCCCAAATATATCACATCTTCTACATGAAATACCAGGTTTCCCCCTTCAAATAGGACCTTTTCAACCACAAATACCTGTTTTATCCCTCAAATTGGACATATTCTTCCAGAAATGCCAGATTTCTCCCAAATATATCACATCTTCTCCAAGAAATACCAGCTTTCCCCCTGGAAATAGGACCTTATCACCCACACATACCTGTTTTATCCCCAAAATAGGACAGATTCTTCCAGAAATGCCACATTTCTCCCAAATATATCACATCTTCTCCAAGAAATACCAGGTTTCCCCCTTCAAATAGGACCTTTTCACCCACAAATACCAGACTTCTCCCCCCAAATAAGACATTTTCTTCCAGAAATGCCACATTTCTCCCAAATGTAGCACATCTTCTCCAAGAAATACCAGCTTTCCCCCTTCAAATAGGACCTTTTCACCCACAAATACCTCTTTTATCCCCAAAAGAGGACAGTTTCTTCCAGAAATGCCACATTTCTCCCAAATAGATCACATCTTCTCCAAGAAATACCACGTTTCCCCCTTCAAATAGGACCTTTTCACCCACAAATACCTCTTTTATCCCCAAAAGAGGACAGTTTCTTCCTGACATGCCACATTTCTCCCAAATATATCACATCTTCTCCAAGAAATACCAGGATTCCTCCTGAAATACGACCTTTTCACCCACAAATACCTCTTTTATCCCCAAAAGAGGACAGTTTCTTCCAGAAATGCCACATTTCTCCCAAATATATCTCATCTTCTCCAAGAAATACCAGGATTCCTCCTGAAATAGGACCTTTTCTCCCACAAATACCAGCCTTCTCCCCCCAAATAGGACAGTTTCTTCCTGAAATGCCACATTTCTCCCAAATATATCACATCTTCTCCAAGAAATACCAGCTTTCCCCCTTCAAATAGGACCTTATCACCCACAAATACCTCTTTTATCCCCAGAAGAGGACAGTTTCTTCCAGAAATGCCACATTTCTCCCAAACATATCACATCTTCTCCAAGAAATACCAGGTTTCCCCCTTCAAATAGGACCTTTTCACCCACAAATACCTCTTTTCTCCCCAAAAGAGGACAGTTTCTTCCTGACATGCCACATTTCTCCCAAATATATCACATCTTCTCCAAGAAATACCAGGTTTCCCCCTTCAAATACAACGTTTTCACCCACAAATACCTCTTGTATCCCCAAAAGAGGACAGTTTCTTCCAGAAAGGCCACATTTCTCCCAAATATACCTCATCTTCTCCAAGAAATACCAGCTTTCCCCCTTCAAATAGGACCTTTTCACCCACAAATTCCTGTTTTATCCCCAAATAGGACAGTTTCTTCCAGACATGCCACATTTCTCCCAAATATATCACATCTTCTCCAAGAAATACCAGGTTTCCCCCTTCAAATAGGACCTTTTCACCCACAAATACCTGTTTTATCCCTCAGATTGGACATATTCTTCCAGAAATGCCACATTTCTCCCAAATAGATCACATCTTCTCCAAGAAATACCACGTTTCCCCCTTCAAATAGGACCTTTTCCCCCAAAAAAACTCTTTTATCCCCAAAAGAGGACAGTTTCTTCCAGAAATGCCACATTTCTCCCAAATAGATCACATCTTCTCCAAGAAATACCACGTTTCCCCCTTCAAATAGGACCTTTTCACCCACAAATACCTGTTTTATCCCCAAAAGAGGACAGTTTCTTCAAGAAAGGCCACATTTCTCCCAAATATATCACATCTTCTCCAAGAAATACCAGGATTCCTCCTGAAATACGACCTTTTCACCCACAAATACCTCTTTTATCCCCAAAAGAGGACAGTTTCTTCCAGAAATGCCACATTTCTCCCAAATATATCTCATCTTCTCCAAGAAATACCAGGATTCCTCCTGAAATAGGACCTTTTCTCCCACAAATACCAGCCTTCTCCCCCCAAATAGGACAGTTTCTTCCTGAATTGCCAGATTTCTCCCAAATAGATCACATCTTCTCCAAGAAATACCAGCTTTCCCCTTCAAATAGGACCTTTTCACCCACAATTACCTCTTTTATCCCCAAAAGAGGACAGTTTCTTCCAGAAAGGCCACATTTCTCCCAAATATACCTCATCTTCTCCAAGAAATACCAGCTTTCCCCCTTCAAATAGGACCTTTTCACCACAAATTCCTGTTTTATCCCCAAAATAGGACAGTTTCTTCCAGACATGCCACATTTCTCCCAAATATATCACATCTTCTCCAAGAAATACCAGGTTTCCCCCTTCAAATAGTACCTTTTCACCCACAAATACCTGTTTTATCCCTCAAATTGGACAGTTTCTTCCAGAAATGCCACATTTCTCCCAAATATATCACATCTTCTCCAAGAAATACCACGTTTCCCCCTTCAAATAGGACCTTTTCACCCACAAATACCTGTTTTATCCCCAAAATAGGACAGTTTCTTCCAGAAATGACACATTTCTCCCAAATATATCACATCTTCTCCAAGAAATACCAGCTTTCCAACTTCAAATAGGACCTTTTCACCCACTAATTTCAGGCTTCTCTCCCCAAATAGGACATTTTCTTCCAGAAAGGCCACATTTCTCCCAAATAGATCACATCTTCTCCAAGAAATGCCAGGTTTCCCCCTTCAAATAGGAAATTTTCACCCACAAGCACCTGTTTTATCCCCAAAAGAGGACAGTTTCTTCCAGAAATGCCACATTTCTCCCAACTATATCACATCTTCTCCAAGAAATACCACGTTTCCCCCTTCAAATAGGACCTTTTCACCCACAAATACCTCTTTTATCCCAAAATAGGACAGTTTCTGCCAGAAATGCCAGATTTCTCCCAAATAGATCACATCTCCTCCAAGAAATACCAGGATTCTTCCTGAAATAGGACATTTTCTCCCACAAATACCAGCCTTCTCCCCCCAAATAGGACATTTTCTTCCTGACATGCCACATATCACCGAAATATATCAAATCTTCTCCAAGAAATACTACGTTTCCCCCTTCAAATAGGACCTTTTCACCTACAAATACCTCTTTTATCCCCAAAATAGAACAGTTTCTTCCAGAAAGGCCACATTTCACCCAAACATATCACATCTTCTTCAAGAAATACCAGGATACCTCCTTCAAATAGGACCTTTTCACCCACAAATACCTCTTTTATCCCCAAAATACGACAGTTTCTTCCAGAAATGCCAGATTTCTCCCAAATAGATCACATCTCCTCCAAGAAATACCAGGATTCTTCCTGAAATAGGACCTTTTCTCCCCCTTCAAATACCAGACTTCTCCCCCCAAATAGGACATTTTCTTCCAGACATGCCACATATCACCAAATATATCACATCTTCTCCAAGAAATACTACGTTTCCCCCTTCAAATAGGACCTTTTCACCCACAAATACCTCTTTTATCCCCAAAATAGGACAGTTTCTTCCAGACATGCCACATTTCTCCCAAACATATCACATCTCCTCCAAGAAATACCAGGATTTCTCCAGTAATAGGACCTTTTCTCCCACAAATACCAGCCTTTTCCCCCCAAAATACGACAGTTTCTTCCAGAAAGGCCACATTTCTCCCAAATATATCACATCTTCTCCAAGAAATACCACATTTCCCCCTTCAAATAGGACCTTTTCCCCAAAAAAACCTCTTTTATCCCAAAAGAGGACAGTTTCTTCCAGACATGCCACATTTCTCCCAAATATATCACTTCTTCTCCAAGAAATACCAGCTTTCCCCCTTCAAATAGGACCTTTTCACCTACAAATACCTATTTTATCCCAAAAGAGGACAGTTTCTTCCAGAAATGCCACATTTCTCCCAAATAGATCACATCTTCTCCAAGAAATACCACGTTTCCCCCTTCAAATAGGACCTTTTCACCCACAAATACCTCTTTTATCCCAAAAGAGGACAGTTTCTTCCTGACATGCCACATTTCTCCCAAATATATCACATCTTCTCCAAGAAATACCAGGATTCCTCCTGAAATACGACCTTTCACCCACAAATACCTCTTTTATCCCCAAAAGAGGACAGTTTCTTCCAGAAATGCCACATTTCTCCCAAATAGATCACATCTTCTCCAAGAAATACCAGGATTCCTCCTGAAATAGGACCTTTTCTCCCACAAATACCAGCCTTCTCCCCCCAAATAGGACAGTTTATTCCTGAAATGCCAGATTTCTCCCAAACATATCACATCTTCTCCAAGAAATACCAGCTTTCCCCTTCAAGTAGGACCTTATCACCCACAAATACCTCTTTTATCCAGAAAAGAGGACAGTTTCTTCCAGAAATGCCACATTTCTCCCAAACATATCACATCTTCTCCAAGAAATATCAGGTTTCCCCCTTCAAATTGGACCTTTTCACCCACAAATACCTCTTTTCTCCCCAAAACAGGACAGTTTCTTCCTGACATGCCACATTTCTCCAAATATATCACATCTTCTCCAAGAAATACCTGGTTTCCCCCTTCAAATACAACGTTTTCACCCACAAATACCTCTTGTATCCCCAAAAGAGGACAGTTTATTCCAGAAAGGCCACATTTCTCCCAATATACCTCATCTTCTCCAAGAAATACCAGCTTTCCCCTTCAAATAGGACCTTTTCACCCACAAATTCCTGTTTTATCCCCAAATAGGACAGTTTCTTCCAGACATGCCACATTTCTCCCAAATATATCACATCTTCTCCAAGAAATACCAGGTTTCCCCCCTTCAAATAGGACCTTTTCACCCACGAAATACCTCTTTTATCCCTCAAATTGGACATATTCTTACAGAAATGCCACATTTCTTCCAAATATATCACATCTTCTCCAAGAAATACCAGGTTTCCCCCTTCAAATAGGACCTTTTCCCCCAAAAAACTCTTTTATCCCCAAAAGAGGACAGTTTCTTCCAGAAATGCCACATTTCTCCCAAATATATCACATCTTCTCCAAGAAATACCACGTTTCCCCCTTCAAATAGGACCTTTTCACCCACAAATACCTGTTTTATCCCCAAAAGAGGACAGTTTATTCCAGAAATGCCACATTTCTCCCAAATATATCACATCTTCTCCAAGAAATACCAGGATTCCTCCTGAAATACGACCTTTTCACCCACAAATACCTCTTTATCCCCAAAAGAGGACAGTTTTCTTCCAGAAATGCCTCATTTCTCCCAAATATATCTCATCTTCTCCAAGAAATACCAGGATTCCTCCTGAAATAGGACCTTTTCTCCCACAAATACCAGCCTTCTCCCCCCAAATAGGACTGTTTCTTCCTGAAATGCCAGATTTCTCCCAAATATATCACATCTTCTCCAAGAAATACCAGCTTTCCCCCTTCAAATAGGACCTTATCACCCACAAATACCTCTTTTATCCCCAGAAGAGGACAGTTTCTTCCAGAAATGCCACATTTCTCCCAAACATATCACATCTTCTCCAAGAAATACCAGGTTTCCCCCTTCAAATTGGACCTTTTCACCCACAAATACCTCTTTTCTCCCCAAAAGAGGGCAGTTTCTTCCAGAAAGGCCACATTTCTCCCAAATATATCACATCTTCTCCAAGAAATACCAGGTTTCCCCCTTCAAATAGGACCTTTTCACCCACAAATACCTCTTGTATCCCCAAAAGAGGACAGTTTCTTCCAGAAAGGCCACATTTCTCCCAAATATACCTCATCTTCTCCAAAAAATACCAGCTTTCCCCCTTCAAATAGGACCTTTTCACCCACAAATTCCTGTTTTATCCCCAAATAGGACAGTTTCTTCCAGACATGCCACATTTCTCCCAAATATATCACATCTTCTCCAAGAAATACCAGGTTTCCCCCTTCAAATAGGACCTTTTCACCCACAAATACCTGTTTTATCCCTCAGATTGGACATATTCTTCCAGAAATGCCACATTTCTCCCAAATAGATCACATCTTCTCCAAGAAATACCACGTTTCCCCCTTCAAATAGGACCTTTTCCCCCCAAAAAACTCTTTTATCCCCAAAAGAGGACAGTTTCTTCCAGAAATGCCACATTTCTCCCAAATATATCACATCTTCTCCAAGAAATACCACGTTTCCCCCTTCAAATAGGACCTTTCACCCACAAATACCTGTTTTATCCCCAAAAGAGGACAGTTTCTTCAAGAAAGGCCACATTTCTCCCAAATATATCACATCTTCTCCTAGAAATACAAGGATTCCTCCTGAAATACGACCTTTTCACCCACAAATACCTCTTTTATCCCCAAAAGAGGACAGTTTCTTCCAGAAATGCCACATTTCTCCAAATATATCTCATCTTCTCCAAGAAATACCAGGATTCTCCTGAAATAGGACCTTTTCTCCCACAAATACCAGCCTTCTCCCCCAAATAGGACAGTTTCTTCCTGAATTGCCAGATTTCTCCCAAATAGATCACATCTTCTCCAAGAAATACCAGCTTTCCCCCTTCAAATAGGACCTTATCACCCACAAATACCTCTTTTGTCCCCAAAATACAACAGTTACGTCCAGAAATGCCACATTTCTCCCAAATAGATCAAATCTTCTCCAAGAAATACCCAGGTTTCCCCCTTCAAATAGGACCTTTTCACCCACAAATACCTCTTTTATCCCCAAAAGAGGACAGTTTCTCCCAGAAATGCCACTTTTCTCCATAATTGATCACATCTTCTCCAAGAAATACCACGTTTCCCCCCTTCAAATAGGACCTTTTCAACTACAAATACCTCTTTTATCCCCAAAAGAGGACAGTTTCTTCCAGAAATGCCACATTTCACCCAAACATATCACATCTTCTTGAAGAAATACCAGGATACCTCCTTCAAATAGGACCTTTTCACCCACAAGTACCTGTTTTATCCCCAAATAGGACAGTTTCTTCCAGACATGCCACATTTCTCCCAAACATATCTCATCTCCTCCAAGAAATACCAGGATTTCTCCTGTAATAGGACCTTTTCTCCCACAAATACCAGCCTTTTCCCCCCAAAAGAGGACAGTTTCTTCCAGAAATGCCACATTTCTCCCAAATAGATCACATCTTCTCCAGGAAATACCACGTCTCCCCCTTCAAATAGGACCTTTTCACCCACAAATACCTCTTTTATCCCCAAAAGAGGACAGTTTCTTCCAGAAAGGCCACATTACTCCCAAACATATCACATCTTCTCCAAGAAATACCAGGTTTCCCCCTTCAAATAGGACCTTTTCCCCCAGAAAACTCTTTTATCCCCAAAAGAGTACAGTTTCTTCAGAAATGCCACATTTCTCCCAAATATATCACATCTTCTCCAAGAAATACCAGGTTTCCTCCTTCAAATAGGACCTTTTCACCCACAAATACCTGTTTTATCCCAAAAGAGGACAGTTTCTTCCAGAGAGGCCACATTTCTCCCAAATATATCACATCTTCTCCAAGAAATACCAGCTTTCCCCCTTCAAATAGGAACTTTTCACGCACAAATACCTCTTTTATCCCCAAAAGAGGACAGTTTCTCCCAGACATGCCACATTTCTCCCAAATATATCACATCTTCTCCAAGAAATACCAGGATTCCTCCTGAAATAGGACCTTTTCCCCCACAAATACCAGCCTTCTCCCACCAAATAGGACAGTTTCTTCCAGAAATGCCAGATTTCTCCCAAATAGATCACATCTTCTCCAAGAAATACCCAGCTTTCCCCCTTGTAATAAGACCTTTTCACCCACAAATACCTCTTTTATCCCCAAAATAGGACAGTTTCTTCCAGAAATGCCACATTTCTCCCAAATATATCACATCTTCTCCAAGAAATACCACGTTTCCCCCTTCAAATAGGACCTTTTCACCCACAAATACCTCTTTTATCCCTAAAAGAGGACAGTTTCTTCCAGAATGGCCAGATTTCTCAAAATATATCACATCTTCTCCAAGAAATACCAGGTTTCCCCCTTCAAATAGGACCTTTTCACCCACAAATACCTCTTTGATCCCCAAAATAGGACAGTTTCTTCCAGAAATGCCACATTTCTCCCAAATATATCACATCTTCTCCAAGAAATAACAGGTTTCCCCCTTCAAATACAACGTTTTCACCCACAAATGCCTGTTTTATCCCCAAAATAGGACAGTTTCTTCCAGAAATGCCACATTTATCCCAAATATATCACATCTCTCCAAGAAATACCACGTTTCCCCCTTCAAATAGGACCTTTTCACCCACAAATACCACTTTTATCCCCAAAATAGGACAGTTTCTTCCAGACATGCCACATTTCTCCCAAATATATCACATCTTCTCCAAGAAATACCAGGGTTCCCCCTTCAAATAGGACCTTTTCACCCACACATACCTGTTTTATCCCTCAAATTGGACATATTCTTCCAGACATGCCACATTTCTCCCAAATATATCACATCTTCTCCAAGAAATAACAGGTTTCCCCCTTCAAATACAACGTTTTCACCCACAAATACCTGTTTTATCCCCAAATAGGACAGTTTCTTCCAGAAATGCCACATTTCTCCCAAATATACCACATCTTCTCCAAGAAATACCAGGTTTCCCCCTTCAAATAGGACCTTTTCAACCACAAATGCCTTTTTTATGCCCAAAAGAGGACAGTTTCTTTCAGAAATGCCACATTTCTCCCAAATATATCATATCTTCTCCATGATATACCAGGTTTCCCCTTCAAAAAGGACCTTTTCAACCACAAATACCTCTTTTATCCCAAAAGAGGACAGTTTCTTCCAGAAATGCCACATTTCTCCCAAATATATCACATCTTCTCCAAGAAATACCAGGAATCCACCTGAAATAGGACCTTTTCACCCACAAATACCTGTTTTAATCCCAAAAGAGGACAGTTTCTTCCAGAAATGCCACATTTCTCCCAAATATATCACATCTTCTCCAAGAAATACCAGCTTTCCCCCTTCAAATAGGACCTTTTCACCCACAAATACCTCTTTTATCCCCAAAAGAGGACAGTTTCTTTCAGAAAGGCCACATTTCTCCAAATATATCACATCTTCTCCAAGAAATACCACGTTTCCCCCTTCAAATAGGAACTTTTCTCCCACATATGCCTGTTTTAGCCCCAAAAGAGGACAGTTTCTTCCAGAAATGCCACATTTCTCCCATGTATATCACATCTTCTCAAGAAATACCAGGATCCCCTTCAAATAGGACATTTTCTCCCACAAATACCACTTTTATCCCCAAAAGAGGACAGTTTCTTCCAGAAAGGCCAAATTTCTCCCAAATATATCACATCTCCTGAAAGAAATACCAGCTTTCCCCCTTCAAATAGGACCTTTTCAGCCACAAATACCTCTTTTATCCCCAAAATAGGACAGTTTCTAC